>CM046004.1:7525327-7710052 GCA_025175895.1 Wurfbainia villosa | reverse complement strand
TTCTCAAAATAAAGATGAAGTGATGGATCGATTAACCGATACAAAGCTCGTCTAGTTGCAAAAGGATTTACCCAATTGGAGGGTAATGACTTTGAGTAGACATTTTCTTCCGTAGTACAGTTTGTGTCAATCCGAGTTATTTTGGCTTTAGTGGCACATTATGACTTGGAGTTACATCAGATGGATGTAAAAACCACTTTCTTGAACAGTGAGCTTGATGAGGAAATCTATATGGTCCAACCAGAAGATTTCGTTGTTGAAGGCTAAGAAGATAAAATATGTAGATTAAAGAAATCTATATATGGGCTAAAGCAAGCATCAAGACAGTGGAACATAAGATTTAACGAAGTGGTTTATCTTATGGTTTCGAAATGATCAATGAGGATCATTGCGTTTTCCTGAAGAAGGATAAAGAAAAGTATGTCATTTTATCATTATATGTTGATATATCTTGATTGCGAGGAAATAATATAGGTTTTGTGATAGAAGTCAAAAAGTGGCTTTCATCTTTGACCTGATAGATATGGGAGAAGAATACATCTTAGAAGTAAAGATCATCGTAGGATCGATCTAAGAGACTTTGGGTTTGTCTCAAGAGTCTTATATAAATAAGATGTTACAATATTTCATGTCTAATTCAATAATGAATGTGACACCTATTGTGAAAGGTACTGTTCTGAGCAAGAGTATGAGTCCCAAAATTCCAAATGAAAAAGCCGAGATGAATAAAAAACCATATGCCAGTACTGTTGGTAGTTTAATGTACACTATGTTGTGTACTCGTCCCGATATCAGCTATGATGTTGGCTTAGTCAGCCGTTTCCAGTTAAACCCAGGACCGAGACACTGGAAGACAGTGAAAAGGATATTGGATATCTGAAAGCGTGCGACGATTCTGTCTATGTTATCAAGGATCATATATGAGCTGAAGGGATATTCGGATGTAGATTGGGATGATAAATCTACATCAGGCTATACGTTCTTGTTGAATGGTGGCGTCATCTCTTGGAACAGCAAGAAACAGGCCTATGTGACCTTATCAATCATGGAAGCTGAATATGTGGCATGTTGTGGTATGTAAGAAGCGATCAGTTAAGAAGGTTCTGAAGCATCGAAGATTGTTGACTTTTCCAAGGATCCCAAATATCACAGCAAGGGCAAGCATATTGCTATAAAGTACAACTTTATCAGGGATATTGTTGCTAAAAAGAAGATTATTCTTGAGTATATCCCTACTCGAGCTATGTTTATAGATCCTTTTACTAAGCCAATGATTAGAGAGTCATTTAATGAACATGTAAAGTCTATGAGACTTCGTAGAATGTAACAGTTTTGTAATGACAATCGGATATTGTAATTTGATTGTTCTTTAATGTCAATCATAATTTATTCAGTGTATGTGATGTTACATTCTAATAAGATCTCGATGAGCATGTTGACAGGTAGTGATTAGTCCTCTCACATGGACAATCATTTCTGTTTGTTATGTATGAATAGGGGTAAGACTATTGCTTATAGGATAGCTTTGGAAGCTATATGTATGGGATACATACCTATAAGTTGGGGTCGTCTTGATATATGTATCAAGATAAGATCATTTAAGAAAAATGATCGAAGTAAATGGTCTCACCATTTACTATACCTGTTTATGAGCAAGATTAGAATTCATATATTGAATTCAGGATTAGACATTTGGAATGTCTGGATCAAAATCTGTACAATGTTGAGGTAAACATGTGCTCTTTATTGATAAAGAGGATGACATCATAGCATGTGATTCATACAACGTGTGCTAAGGCGACAATAAGGGTAGTAGGAGAAAGGATCCCTGTTTCTCTACTATGTGAGACCTTTGAGATTATATGTTGATCTCAACATTTGCCCTTTGTGACTATTTAGGTGTCTGCTTAAAGTTTTAATCAGGGTCTGCTACTTTAGCATGTAAACCTATTGACTATGGATGATTCGATCTATGGAACATGACTAGGAAAGTGACTAATTAAAATGAATGGATTCACACTAAAAAGGAAGATTAAATAAGTTTACATCCTTTGAAAAGTATTCACTGGTCGACCCATTTCTGTTATGTATGGAAATATTTGTGAATATTGAGAATATAGAACATGCTCTTGACTTGATGGTCATTATGAGAGATTAGAGATGTTCATATTGATGTAAGTGGAGATTATTTAATCTGGGCAAATAGCAAGACATTATATCCAGAAAATGGTTAAGTATCACCAGGAGAAATGTTCAGTACCATCTTGAAAATGGCTGGGAGCCACCTGGAGGATGACAATGGGTAATCAGGTGAGTGACTACGTGTCATTCAGAGAATAGTTATATACCATTTATAGAGCGGCTAAGTTAGGCGTAATAACTTTTCTTAGCATTGATCGCTCTGTGAGCAGCTATGTAAGGTGTAACAACTTTCATAGCATTGGATTGCTTAGTGTGCTTGCTGTCGCACGAGACATTTTCCTAAGTATGAATTGGTTGTTCTAATGGTTTTTTTGACTATTGATCTCTGTTATATTAGTCTTTTTGGGACTATGGTCTCCGACACGATTCTGGTCTATGTGACTGGATACTTCTATTAGTCATTTAGGACTAATGACTCCGACTCTATTTAGTCTATGTGACTATTGGTCTATGTGACCATTTTATTTATGCGACATGCTTTGGAGGAGTAAGAGATGTAGCGCCACGTCGTGCACACGTTGCGGTGCAACGTAGCACTACCGCACGGCGCGCTGATTAGCGCACTTCGCGCAAAATTTTGAACACCTCCTTTATAATTTTTAGCAATTTTACAAGAATTTTTGGCATGATTATAATGACCTTTATGTGGGCTCTTTCAAAAATAAAAGAAAAGGAGCCAAAAAGGATGCAAGGCCTAGGAATTGAACCCCAAACCTCTAGAGATAGCTAAGCCCTAAAGATGCATCCAATAACCAGAAGCCCAGCAGGGTTGTACTATTAGAGGAATATGAGAAATTATAGTTAGGGGTAAGGGAGACTAAGGGACACTTCAGGAGAATAAATAGGGGAATGAGGAGACATGAGAAATCAAAATTGACATCTTCTCTTCCTCTTCTTCTTCCTCACCGAAACCTACCCCTCTCCCTTTCCATTTTCCAAGATCTTTCCAAGCAAGAAGAAGGCTAGGTTTGGCTTCCCTTAGGTTATCTTCAAACTCATAGCAAAGCGAAGGATGTAAGTATCCCCCTCACCTGCATACAAGTAGTTTTCGTTTGATCTGTTTGTGTTAATCCTCTTGAAACCATTCGGCCAAGACCTTGTTTGAGTTTTTCCATGAAGATCCATGTCATATCTTGTATGAACATGATGAAGATAGGATGCTAGATGGATTAGGTTAAGTGTTTTACCTTTAAAACCCAAGGGACCATTCGGCCAAGACCTTGGTTGAGTTTTTCCATGAAGATTCATGCCATATCTTGTATGAACATGATGAAGATAGGATGCTAGATGAATTAGGTTAAGTGGTTGAACCTTTATGACCTTTAAAACCATTCGGCCAAGCCCTTTAGACCCCTATGTGTTCTCTTTATAGATAAGTTCATGCTATGTTTGATGGTAAAAGAAGATATCATGATGTTTGGTTAACCTAGAAATTAAGTGGATGAACTTCTAGGCCTTGGACCATTCGGCCAAGCCACTTTAGACTCTTATATGTTTTTTTTTATGCCATGCTATAGCCAAGTTCATGTTATGTTTTGATGGTAAAAGAAGATAACATGATGTTTGGTTAACCTAGATTTAAGTGGATGAACCCTAAGCCTTGGACCATTCGGCCAAGCCACTTTAGACCCCTATGTGTTCTTTTTTTTATGCCATGTTTAGATGAGCTTAGGCTAAGTTTTGATGCTAGATAAAGATAACATGTTCTATGCTAGGTTTTAAATGAGTTCATGCCATGTTGATGTTAGAAGAAGGTAACATGTTCTATGCTATGTTAGAGATAGGGTCATGCTATATTTTGATGGTAAATGAAGATAACATGTTGTTTGTTTTAACCTAGATTTAAGTGGATGAACCTTTAGGCCCCTTGAACCATTCGGCCAAGTCCATCTAGACCCCTAAGGTGTCCTTCTATGCTATGTTTTGGATGAGTTCATAATGACTTTTGGTGTTAGATGAAGATAACATGCTCTATGCTAGGTTTTAAATGAGTTTATGCCATGTTTGATGTTAAGAGAAGATAACATGTTCTATGCCATGCTATAGATAAGTTCATGCTATGTTTTGAGGGCAAATGAAGATAACATGTTGTTTGGTTAACCTAGAGTTAAGGGGTTGAGCCTCATGTCCTTTAAACCCATTCGGCCAAGGTTCAATTAAAACCCTAAGTGCCCTCCCATGCCATGCTTTATGTGTTAAAGAACTAACCTGGTTAGTTCGACCATATATAAGTGGTTTGGTGTTTAAAACTTTGATAGAACTCCATGAAGTTTAGGTCATTCCATGTATACTTGTTCCTGATGTTTATACCTTATGCCATGCTTATATGTGTGTGATGTTGTGATCATGTTATGCTTATTACCTCGTAATTGTATGAATGTATGATGTTTTATAAAGAAGGAACATGATATGCATGAAAAGAATATGATATGTTATGAAGAAGAAATATGTTATGAAAGCCATATGATATGTTATGATATGAAGAAGAAAAACATGATATGCCATGATAAGGAATATGATATGTTTATGAAATGAAATATGATATGTTATGATAAGAAGCATGTATGTATTTTACTTTGCATGGCTTGTACCAAGATTACTAACAAGGTCCAAAGGGATGGGCTCTAAGTTGCCCTAGGCCGACGGGCTTAGATCGGGCCTAGGATGGGCTTCTATGTTATGATTGCCCTAGGTCGACGGCCATAGTACGAACCTAGTACGGGATGAGCTCCCGGATGCCTAGGCCGACGGACTAAGATCGAGTCTAGGATGAGCTTCTATGTTATGATGATGGCCTCTAGGTCGACGGACTAAGATCGGGCTTAGTAACCTAGTAGATTCGAGACTTGCTACCTCGGGTCTATTTAGGGATGCACGCTATGATGATGATGATGTGGTACAATGTCAATATGTTGAGATTTATGTTAAATACCTATGATATATGTTTTCAAAGAACATCCGCATATGTTTACATGTTATGATTGTTATGTTTACATGTTATGATGGTTATGTTATATATGTTCACATGCTATGATGGTTATGTTATATATGTTCACATGTTATGATTGTTATGTTATATATGTTCACATGCTATGATGGTTATGTTATATATGTTTACATGCTATGATTGTTATGTTATATATGTTTACATGTTATGATGGTTATGTTATATATGTTTACATGCTATGTTTGTTATGTTATATATGTTTACATGTTATGATGGTTATGTTATATATGTTCACATGCTATGATTGTTATGTTATATATGTTTTCATGTTATAATGGTTATGTTATATATGTTTACATGCTATGTTTGTTATGTTATATATGTTTACATGTTATGATCGTTATGTTATATATGTTTACATGTTATGATTGCTATGTTATATATGTGTTTACATGTTATATGCCTGCTTACGATGTTGTATGTCTACATGTTATTGTCTGCTTATGTCTATGCTGATATATTTATGTTATGATGTTATGTCATGTTATGCTTACGTATGCTTTTGTGAGTATGACAGGATCTTACTAAGCCTATGTGCTTATAGTTTATGTTCCCTTGTACTGCAGATAAGGGTAAAGAGTGGATAAACTAAAGGGAGCAGCAGGAGGGGCAAAGTGTGTGTGGTAGTGGCATGGTGGAGGAGATCTGTTATGTCCTTTATGCATGTTTTCCCTAAGATGATTTAACTTACGAATTTGAACTAAATACATATGAATTGATGATGCATGCCCTATGTTTAAGAAGAAGTGTCTATGAAATAATGATGCATGTTCTATGTTAAGAAGAAGTATCTATGAAATGACGATGCATGTTTATGTTTAAAAGAAAAAAAAAATCTAAAGTCTTCCGCTGTAAGAAGTACGAAATATGTATAAAGTCTTCCGCTGTAAGAAGTGTATGTATGTAGGATCGCGTCACGCGCCGCCCCTCCGGACCCCTGGAAAAGGGCGGGCGTGACACTTTATAAGGGGGTGTGCGTCCAAATAAGAGGTGAATGAGTTTAGGGTTTTTAACGCCGAGAGGCTGTTCGGAGAGCGAGAGATAAGAACTCCAAGGCACGGCCGGGACTTGGCTTGTGGAGAAGTAGGACTCTTCCGGCGTGATCAGTCCTCAGCCAGAAGCCATCTTCTTCCTTTGCTGGACGCGAGAAGGTTCTGACGAAACTCGTAAGTTTTTCTAGTTTTTATTTCCAGTTTTGTTCTTTCTTTTATTTTGCTTAGATAATCTCGAATTAGATGCCAAAACTACCAACAGGGGATGTAATTGCCAACTCCTTTCTGATTTGAGGTAAACATTGACCTAAGACATTTCAAAAACTTAAAGTACAAGGAGAAAATAATTACTCATTTTACACTCATGGATTATGGTTTACTTCATAAATTATGGGTATTTGACATAGAATCAACAGAGCACTTCCCTTCCAAACTCAGAGAATGTGTAAGACATCTTATAGAAGAAGAAGTCTTTCAAAATATCATACAATGTATATTTGGCAGTTCTCCTCCTGAATGGATAAACCTCCGTATATAACCACTCAACATATCATCAAACTAGATGTCCAGAGCGGCTTTTCTAAAGATGAGCTTATATCTGAATTATATCCTTCATATGAAGATCTAAATTGGGAAGCACTCCTAACTCTGGCAAAACAATCGAAGCATTGGAGAGCAGCAATACAAGGATCACAATAGCTTTGGAATTATAATGAAGTTACATCTTTTCCAACATCAACATACACTCTTGCTGTAGAAACATACACAAAAAAAATTTATTGGGATAAAAACTATACAAAGGAATTCTTTCCCTTCAAAATAACCACTCAACACCAGGCATTATTGCAACATTACAAGAAAAGGAATGCTAAAGAAAACCAGGCAAACAACCTATCAATATCGGGAGAGCTTGCAGCAAATTAGCCCACCTCAGCCTGGCCCAGATGACACAAATTCATTGGATTCGGTGGCAGAAAGAAATCTGGAAAATATGATAGAAGGATAATAATAAGGACAACACCCATGACACAAAAAGATAAGAAGGGCATTCACAATACTAAGAAATGACATCTACAGTACCAACCCGTGACACCACTCAGAAGCCCTTTTACACCGCGTGATATCTCCACTACCACTAATATATTCCAACATCGCAAGACACC
Source organism: Wurfbainia villosa (assembly GCA_025175895.1). NCBI lineage: Eukaryota > Viridiplantae > Streptophyta > Magnoliopsida > Zingiberales > Zingiberaceae > Wurfbainia > Wurfbainia villosa. Next base: position 7,702,688 of record CM046004.1, on the reverse strand, counting down.
AGCCTCTTCTCCTGCTATAAATAGAGGTCATTATCATTCCTCGAAGATCATCCTCCTCCCAGTAGTTTCTCTCTTCTAGCTTTCTAGTGTGTTCGAGTGTGCAAGTGTGTTCAAGTCCAAATTCCTAGCCTGAGAGTCTAGTTTGTAAGTATATATCTCTAATTTCCCTTGTAATTCCCTTGTCTTTTTAAGTAAAAACTATCCTTTTTTCTGCAATGCAAGGCTAAAGGTTTTTGTTTCTGAGGAACGAAAAATACATCTTAGAACATCTTTTTCTAATCTTATAATCCCCCAGTCATTTTCCTTCCCTTGTGAATGTAACTATTACCAATAAACTGGTAAGACCTGTCCTAATAGAGGCAATGGATAAGACGTCTAATGTCGGGCCATATGGATGGTAACAGGTGAGGCTCATCGGGAGGAATAGATCAGATCAAGAACCTAAAATGTATTTTTCGAACTCCTCAGAAACTTTTCTTAATATTGTTCTTTCATATCTCTTTTACTATCGCTCAGTTTTTCTTACTTATGGTATCTGTTCAGGCTTTCCTTATTTATGTTAATAGTTTTTTCAAAATCCAAAAATCATAAAAATCTTCACTGTAGCAAAACACTATAGCATCGGTCCTGTAGCAGTACTATAGTACCGATCATTCCTATTACTATTCCAAGCTTACTATTCCAAAAAAAAAAAAACCTAAGCCTTTCATAACTGGTATCAAAGCCTAAAGATTCTTGGATTATGTATGTCTTAGACAACTATGCTAAATTACTTAGATCTAGTCACACAATACTCAAGATCTTCACAAACATTAGAGGTCAAAATCACCTCTGCTACTTTTGATCAAGGACAGCTTCTCATACTTTTCACTCAAATTCTCCTCATCTAAACACACTAACTAATATTCTCATCAGTGTAGGTGCAAATTTAACTATTTTATCCAGAGACATCTTAAGAATCACAAAAGACATAAAACTTGAAACTGAAAAACAAAGTAAGACACTAGCAGAACTTGACCAGAACATACATTGTATTAAAATCACTCAAGAAGCAATATACGATAAAATTAAAGCAACTAACTTTGTAAACTTACCTGGATGAAGAGACGTTTTAAGATTAGTCAATCTCTTAGAAGAACACCAACCCAGAACCTTTGAGATAAAACACAAAGACCTACTTGCTGAAGTAAGACAATTAATCTACACCATTGAAAAACAAACAAGTCAAAAGATACAAGAGATACGACAACTCTTGGAAGAAATCAAATATAAATGAACAAACTTAGATATGAAAACAACTATTATGAAGAAGCTCTAGATTATTCATCACAATTCTTAAAGACTAAAGAAGACGGATACTATAAAGTAGATTTAGCAAGAAAAAGTGACCAAATAGAAACACAACAAAATAATACTATAATTGCCCTCTTAACTTCACTACACCATAGACTTACCTTATTAGAAACAAAAATTTTAAGCATAGAACAGACTTTAGCTAAAACAAACCAAAACAAAGATTGACACCAAACATTAGAAAATATTAATAAGGATTTAAAAAATCTATTCACAGCAAAAAAATCAAGGCATAAAACACAAACTTACTCTTTCATAACTTACAGAGACCCTAAAAGTTTAAAATGAATACAAGAACTGAAATTAAAAGTTTTACTGGACCCTCCAGAACTTTGGAAGGGCGAAGGTCTATTGTGAGTACTTCATGATTAGACAATATACGAATAAACTCATATGCCAAAGACTAAAAGAAATAATAGACATAGTAAGGAATACTAAAGTATTTTTCTATGACCGGTGTAAGCCGCTAGATTGACGGATTCCAACTTTTTATGGATGCATGCAAAGAAATTTGAATCATATGGATTTTTACAAAATAAATTCATTATTTCTAATGAAAAAGATATAAATATTGAAAGAAACAACCGTTTCTATAAGATCTTTATAGATTCGACCTAAACTTAAAAGTCTAAATTTATTCAATAATACTATTAAAAAGAGTGAAGAAAAAAATCTTTCTTTCTTTCTTTTTGATAATTCAAATTCAAACACCGTGAATTCCACTTTGTGTGCCCAGGTTATCTTTGTGGGCCTTATCATATCTGGCCCTAAACTATATTCCAAGCCCATCTTTGAAATACCCAACTCATGAAGCACGATGGGCCAGGCCATTTAAACATTTTTTAGTCATTATCTTTCACTCTTTTTTTTTTAAATTTCACTCTCTATATTTTAGATAAATTTGCACTTTACTCTAACTAGAGAACTTCCGTACCAAAAATTTTAATGATTTGAATTGAATTTTAAAAAATATTATTCATAGATTAATTTTTGAGCATGTTGAATTAATTTTGAGGTTCATCTACAAAATGATTTACAGCGTCTCCCAAACCTTACCTCAATTTGGCTCTGCATTTACCTCTCCAGTTTAACATTGTTACATCCACGTGATAGTCAATGCTAAATTTTAGTAAAAAAAGTCACTTTTTTCTCTTGTAATTTACATATTTTTAAGTTCCCATTAAAATTTTAAAATTATAGAATAATGTCAGATAAATAATTTAATTGAATATCACCAGTGTTTTAATGCAGTAGTAAGTTAAGTTTAAAAAATTTGAATTCTTTTGCTGTGATTAATTTATACTACTGCATCAATTACACATTAAAACACAAAAATAGTTAATGAAAAAAGTAAAATCGATAAAAACTGAGAAAATTTTTTAGAGGTATTTAACTTCCAAATATGGTGAAAGGGACAACGTTAAATTCTTCTAATTTTTTTTTATCGTTCACTTAATATAATATTAACCTCGAATAATAAAACGGTACAACTTTGTAAAAGATTAAAAAAAAAGAATAATGTATCAAAATCTAACCCTCTCTTTGCTTTGAAAGATGAAAAAGAAGAGGGAAAAGAATTCAAAGTGAAAAAAAAAACATCAAACAAATAGAGAAATAGAATAATTTTTACGGAGAGAAAAAAAAACAATCTTTAAATAAAAGAAAATAATATTCGAAAAAAGAGGGAAAAAACACAAACAATGAAAAACAAAGAGAAGACCTTGCAGCTGTGCGAGATGACCTCGCGTGTGAGGTCGCAGCTTTGCCTCGTGGGGGTGGACGAGTGGGCTGGATCTAGACCTGGCCACGGTCGGGGTCCGGTTCGAGTCTGAGTTAGAACCGTCGGATCTGAATTGGCAAAATACCGACCCTTAATCAGTCCGCTCGTGGCCGATTACGGTCCGGGTTGTGGAACTACCGGTTCGGGTCCGGGTCCAGGTTCGGATCCGATTCGGTTAATCATCGTCTTAGTTAAATAAATAAAAAATTAAAGAATGATGTAAATAATTAAAATTAAAAAAATTACATAATTAAACTTATAAAAACTCTATCAAATATTTCATTATCTCAATAAAAAAATATATTACATCTCAAATTTCAACATCTTGGACTTAAATAAAAAAACCTATTACAATAAAAAAAAAATCAATTACATTTCAATTTTCATTATATTCAATCAATTTGATCGATTATTCGTATTTCCTCCGTCGTCGTAGTTAGGATGTTCTCCTCTTTTCTTGGTCTTCTTCGTCACTTTTAATATGTTGGGTTCGACTTGCAGCTTTTGACCAATCATTGAGTAAACATTGCGCTTCCAAATTTTCCGGCCTTAAGCTAGAACGTCTCTCGTCCAATGTATTTCCTTCGATACTAAAAGCTTGTTCCACTGCAACCGTTGAAACTGGACAAACTAGAATTTCTTTTGCCATTATAGATAAGATTGGAAATATTTGAGTTTTTTGCGACCATCATTTTAGAATGTCGAAGTTTTCTTCATATGCATCACTAAAATCAAAAGAAGTGGTAAAATAATTCTAAGTTCTTGACTGGAACTTGAGGATCCTCGTGGACGTTTAGTCCGTTCCCTTAATAACAATTGTGCTTTAGTGAGTTTAGAAGTAATAATACTAGTTGTAGTGGATTGATGTATTTCATGTCCAATAGTTTGTTCACCATATTTAATGTTATATTCATTATAAATATCATGTAAATGAGTTTTAATATTAAAAAAATCAAAGAAATATTAGGAACAGTTTCGGTAATAGGGCTTAAAGATTCATAATATAATGCTAATATATCTTGCAAACCATCTAATTTAAGTCTAAGATCTAAAACAAAAGCACATAAAAATATTTCAGGAATGTTTAAGAAATATTTTCCCCATTTTTCTTTTATTACATAAATACATTGAGAAAAATAAGTATCATTTGATTGAATATGTTCATTAAAAATACATGCAATATTACAACAATGTGTTAAAACTAAATGTGAAGTTGGATAATAAACACCTGACAATTGGTTACTAGCATCACTAAAAAATTTTAAAATTTCACAAATACTAGTGCATATATTCCATTGATTTGAAAATAAATAAATATCACGTGATTGAACATGTTGATGAAAAAATATACATAATAAATATTTGTATTTCAAAGTAGATAACAACAATTTATAAATAGAATTCCAACGAGTTGGAACGTCACGTGCAAACCGTTTAGGCTTCATACCATTTATTTTGTAAAATTTTCTTCATTCTTTCATAACTTGAGGATGTGTCCATAAATAATGAATTGCACTCCTAATTGGTTGAATATGTGATCCTAAATTTTTAAGTCCATCTTGAACACACAAATTTAAAATGTGACATGTACACCTAATATGAAAAAATCTTTCACCTATTGATGGTTTACATATATCAATAAGCTCACTAATACTAGAGGTATTTGCACTAGCATTATCAAAATAAATTGAAAAAACTTTAGAAGTTAGACCATATTCTTCTAAAATAACAAAAATAAGTTGTGAAATATTTTGTGCCGTGTGTGTTTCGTTAAAACATCTATATGCTAGCAATCTTTTTTGAATGTCCCAATTATTATTAATCCAATGACAAGTAATACTCATATATGAACAACTTTGCCAATGATCACTCTAAATATCGGAACACAAAGAAACTTTACTGTTTAAACTAGAAATTTCTTTAATAAATTCTTTTTTTTTGTTCTAAGACTAATTTTAAAAGTGTGCGTTTTAGAGTATTTCTTGGGATACGTTTAATAGAAGGATTTGCACTTGTAGAAAGTCAATTTTCAAAAGATAATTTATCACTAAAACTAAAAGAAAGTTGTTCAATCGCACAAAATTTAGCAGTTTCTTCTCTAAATCTAGATTCGTCAAATTTAAAAAGTTTAGATTCGTTACCCCAACCCGATTGAGAAGAGAATGTCAGAATTTGAGTTTGAGAACGATCAATACTAATTTTCACCGGATGATTTCTCTCCACATGTCGAGTAAGGGTTTTGTAACCTCCTCCTTGTTGAAATTTGTAACATTTCGAACAATATTTGCATTTTGCTTGCATATCACCGGAAGGGAGCGTTACTTTTTCGAAATGTTTGGTGAAGATATCGGATGCGGGGCGAGACACTCGAGTTGGTCTTGTAGCCGTAGAATCCGCCATCGTACTGGATGTATTGCTCATACTTTCTTGACTTTGATGATGATAACGTATTTGATATTCATCACCGGAAATATCAAGATCATAGTCGCCGATATCGAATTGAGGTGAACCGCTGTCTTGCTCGAACTCGAACTCGGGCGGTGGTGGCATTATGCTATTTCCCTTTCTGGCACCGGCCGCACCCTTACGACTTGATCCGGCTCCAGACATTTGTAAAAATATGATTTGAGACTTGAAAGCAAATGATGGAATGAGAATTAGAGAAGAGAAGTTGTGATTTGTGAAAAAATGAAAGGGAATGGAGGAGTATTTATAGGAAAAAAACATAAAAAAAATATCCAACGGCCACGATTTCGTGGCCGTTGATCATCGACGGCCACGAAATCGTGGCCGTCGATTTTTTTTTTTAATAATAAAACGGTCGACCCGTCGGGTCCGGTTCGGGCCGACCCTGCGGGTCGTCCGTTGCACCACAACGACCACAAAATCGTGGCCCGTTGATCATCCAGTACGATTTTTAAAAATCGTCGGTTCGATTTTTTAAAAATGCGTGGCCGACCGCTAATAAGCGATCCGGTCCACGGTCCGAAGTCAAACCGTTGACCGGTTAATCGAAGCGTTGAGACCGCCTCGGTTTGGTCCGAATCAGTACGGCCGGACCTTGGTCGGGTCTAGCTGGATCAATAGTCGTGTGGATAGTAATCATAGGAGTTGGGGGTCATGCCCCCAAATCTTAGATCTGTCCCTGTCTATGACAGTCTCACGTTTAAAAGAAAAAGGTAAATTAAAAAGTGTTCACTTGGATAGGCTCAATTTCTTTAATTTATTCTATTGGAAAAAAAAATCTTACAATTCGTCATAGTTGGGAATTGAATCATGAATATCTGAAAATCGAATTGGACATTCTATTATTACACCGTAACTCAGAGCACCCTCTCGTAGGTCCCATAGCGAGGAGAGAGAGTAAATTAAATCGTGGATGGTCTATGTCTTCGGTTGTGTTGGCTAGTGGAGGAGCAGACACCCTCATATGCATGACTCTTTCGTCCAACTCAGAGATCAATATTTACTCTCTGATACAAATTTACACCGTACTAATCAATGTGTCATGTATAGCTCTCGATCAATAGGAAAAGAAAGTAAATTGCTTTCTATTTTATTTGGATGAACAAAAAAATAATTAAAAAAAATCAAAAACGAATTTAGAAATCCATTTGCCCGTTAGATAAACAGAATAAGAGAAAATATATCCGCTAAGTAAACAGAAAAAAAATCATCTTTTGTATGAAATAAACATATATAGGAAAAAAAAATTTACCGTGAAAATATTTTCGCATTTTTTATTTTCATCCTTTCAAATAAACAGGCGACAAATTAAAGGTGAAATGAAATAATCTTTTAAATTACAAATTAATGTCTCCCTTTTTTCTTCATTCATTCATTCTCACCTACTAAAATATTTTTTTTTTCATTGTCACCGAATATTTAAGTTAGTGATTAGATCAACATTACGTAAACTAAAGCCTCAATAATATGAATTATTTTCTGTCATTTCATCCATCCTCTTTAATTTAACAAGTTGATTAATTTTTAAATTAAAAAAGAAGCTAGTGTGCTAAACAAACTTCACAGAATACACTACTTGCCCATATATTTTCTTTGTTCATTACAAAAAGAAAGAAAGATCTATTCATTTTTAATTATAAAATTGGATCAGTTGGACCAATCACACCAAAACATATATTCCAATTCCTTATCAATATTTTATCCGAACATATATTTAAAACTAAATTCTCATTTCAATGGAAGTGGATAAGATATATTCTTGACAGTACGTACTTTGCAAGATGTTTGAATGCCTAATTTATTAATCATTTCCTGCACTTGTTAATATGCAAATGTGTTTGGTGGTTGTGTGCGAAAGGCCCATTGTCCATTATTCAAGACCGCTTCTTAATTAATAGATTAATTAAATTGAATAAACATGTGGATAGGAAATTTAGTTCGATCGATCCCAAAAATAAAAAAAAAAGAAAAAAGAAAAAAGAAAAAAGGAGAATGAAGATAGGAAATGTAACTTTGCTTCTCCATGTAATTGCTATCGATATATACGCTTTGCTTCACTAAACATTCAATGAGTTCTATTCGCTTCTTTTAGCTCTACGACGATCATCGACGAGGAAAACCTTAACAAGTATATATGGCTCAGAACGACAAGTATATTTAGCATATTTATAATGTTATTATTTTGGTCCACTGGTTTGACTCGTTCAATCGATGGAACAAATGACCTGCTTGTTTTTATCAGTTCGATCTTAATTTTATATATTTTCAAAGCATTAAAAAACCTTTTCTGAGAGAGAAAGTCTACCGTATAACAGCAATTTTTGACATGTTCCGCGCGCAGTAGACTTACTCTGTTCTTGTTTTTATTTGGTTTCTACTCCTGCAGTATTTGCCCAGTCAATTGTCAAATATTTGATATATAGGAAGGCTTTGGCTCGGTTGATCTCTGCTCGATCTTTGGAGGATGACAATCAACTGAACCAGTTGACCTTCAGGCTTCATCAGGCCAAAACTTGGAAAAACTCTGAGCGAGTTTTCAGATCATTTTTAATACTTGATTAGTAATTATTGGTTGCAAGCTCATCAATAATGTCCTTTTTTAAAAAAAAAAAAAAAAGGGAAAAGAAAAGAAATATTATATATATAAATCTCCTTTTCAGAATTCATCAACCCCGCAATAATGTCCACTTTATTGATAGTTGAAATTAAAGTTTTTTTTTTCCATCAAAGTTCTTTCGTATCATGATTGTAGCCCTTCTTTTGTTCTTTCCATAGCTTTTGGGAGGCCTTGCCATAATTTTATATATATATATATATATCAAACACAAATAAAATGAAGCGAGAGATATTTAAAGAATAATACCTTTAAATATACGCCATTTGTAACTCATGTTCTCAAATAAGAGAAAAATTAATCAATATTCATTGAGTGAATTCATTGTCTTCGTTTATATATATGCAAATACTAAGAGTATTTGGGCATCAGATCAAGTCACAAATTAAAAAAAAAAAAATCAGTATATTTGTATTTTTAAGTTAATTTGTGTGAATATATATCTAGTTTAAAAGTCTAGTCAATATATATGATCTGAGCTAAATTTGATTATATAATAATAACTTATTCAAAATTTAACTACATACTTTAATTTATAATCACTGGCTAACCATGCATTCTTATAACTAATTATTATGTATATATAGATTATCAAATTTTTTCTATTAATTAATGATATTCTGAAGTTAGTTTTGAAAATTATATATATATATATATATATATAAAATAAATCCGATCTTATCATATTAGACTAAAAAACAACTTATATTAAAGATTGAATGTGTCTTTTATGAAACGTATCAACCGCCTCACCAATATAATACGTACATTGAAAAAAATATTCAAAGTTTGAATTTTATTATAAATAAATATTTTAAAAATTAATCTCTGAAAGTGTATAAATTTTGTACTTCGAATTTATTTGATTCATTAATTATAGAAAACATTGTCTATCCATACGACTTGAACTATTAAAAAAAATTCAATACTCGCGTTACGTTCTAAACCGTACGCGTACTTTTTTATGAGATTTTTAAATTAATTAAGCTTGCACAGCCGCATCACGCAATATATTAATCAAAATTCTCCTGGTTCAACTGCGACGTATTTCTGAATTTTTTCCCAGACAAAAATCGATCCATCAAAATATTAAATATGCTAAGACAGCTCCACTTACAGTTGTTCAATTTATCTTCTTCATCGATAGGGACAATCGAAAAAAATCTTTAATATAACGATTCTATATTTTTTAATCAAAATTCTTCTCCAATTATACCTCCCCACTACGTACAGTGGCAAGTATCTATCGAACTCTAGCTACAAATTAAAACACTCAGATCTAGAAAACTAGGTTGTTGGGCCGTCCACTGTGAGTACTTCTCAATTTACTTAGAAGATGAATTTTATTCAGATAATTACGTCGCCAAGAGTATGAGAAATAAAATATAATTTATGTTGGTTGGTTCAATCCTGAATAAAACAATAAAAATTTATTTGTTGAAAAGCTTTAGGTGGCGTTTGGTTTGTGGGTTTGGAATGAGGAAATGAGAATGAGAATGATATAGAATGTTTGGTTAATGGTTTTAGGAAGGAGGATTTGAGAATCAATTCTAAATAATTGGGAATCAACAAAACTCATCTCACATGGTGGGTTTGAGTTTCATTCCTGTTCGCTGTCGCCCGTCGCTCACTCGACGGTCGTTGACCGTCGTCGGTCACCGGTCACTGGCCGCTGCCGATCGTCGGTCGTCGCCGATTGTCACCTTCGATCGTCGACCGTCGCCCGACTGGCCGCCGGACGCCGACCATCGTCGATCACTCTCATTCCCAACTTATAAACCAAACAACATTATTGGAATGACAAAATCCATTCCCATTCCAGTCTACTATCAAACTCATTCTCATTCCTATTCCTACCTTTCACCCAAACGTCACCTTAATGTATAATCTAATTTAATATTTTACTATATTATTCTTGGTTTAATTCTAAAACTTCATTTACTCTGAAATATATTTGTTTATAGTCGTGTTGCGATCGGGACGGTCGCTGTCGTCGCCCGATGAGATGGCAGCAAGCATCCATCGACAACTATGGTAGCTACACTGACAATCGATGACAACGGTCACAGTGACCAATGACTGATAGTGGTTGTCGGTGATCGACAACGACAGCGGTCGACGACGACGACTAACAACGGACTATTAGCAACGACAGTGGTTGGTGATCGATGACGACGACGATCGACGGACGACTACTAGCAACGATGGTAGCTGGTGATCAGCAATGGCAATGGCGGTAGGCGATCGACGGTGGCCATCAACAGACGAACAATTATGATTTTGATTATTTTAAGATAAAATTGAGATTTAATAAAATTTTAAAGATATTTTAATGTGAATGAATAAACTTCGGGTGATAATTTTGAATTTTTTTTTTATTAATTTCGAAATAAAAAAAATTCTATTATTTATATACGATTCCCAAACGAGGCCGAAGACCCTGCTGATGACAATTAAAAAAAAAAAAAAAAGAAAAATTCTCCTCGAACATTGAATATCATAATCAGGGACCAATTACAATTAGCTTCAAACAGCAGTGACAGTACGAGTACAACTTGGAGTTTTCTTCTCGTCTCGAGTTGAATTGTCACAGCCCAACTGCCCAAGGCTCCATCGTTTTTGCCCATTGAACGCGGGACGAGTGCTTTCCCATTACTCCTGATCCTGAATTGGCTAGGCATTATCAATACTTTTACCTTGGACCTGAGCATCCCTGCATCTTATTGGGAGTGATCATCATCGCCGAGGCATAAAATACATGCTCTGAAAAGGATTCACCAACCAACCTTGTTTCTTACACACCTTCCCTTTGAACTGATATATGCTCCACCAAACCTGAAAGCTACACGAAGGGGTTGCTTGCAGAAAGAGATGTTTCCAGCTTGCCAACTGGCTCTGGGTTTCATGTACAGCCATAGTTTACTCCTGCATATTTTAAGAAGCATTAAGAGAGATGGATTTTGATAACGAATGGGTCGCTTTCTGATTCATGTCTCTCGTTCTCTGCTATTTGCAGCCACAGAGATTCCCACAGTCGAATTCTTCAGTACGCGTGGAGAAAATGCAGAAACTTTTGTCATTTTTGAAATATCTGCAACCCCCTTAGTCATCGTAATTTCAAGCGTCGATGAGTAATTTTGTCACCTACGTAAACAACTCGACCGGTGCAACCAAAACTCTACGCCAAGTCTCGGTCCTGGGGCAGGTGTTGAAGCAAACGTGCAAATGGTCTGTCTTTTTCTTCATTTGTCAATCCATTTGGTAACAGAAAGGTAACCAAACTCGTCTTGAAATCCTTGTGTGCTAAGGCAACCACTTATTGCGATGCAGTCAAAATATATGGTCAGATAATCAGTTAAATAATATAAGCCGAGCTTAATTGAAGCCAACTGGATGGCATATATATATATATCATATATATGCGATATGGACTTTGTATTTGGATGAGCACAAGATCGACTCGCCTCTCCACTGTGAATTACTTTGAACATCGAGGCATCCACCATCCTATGCCAAACGATAGATTTATAAGTGAACATCAATTTCAACATTTCACGAGTAAAGAAATAAAGAAATGCTTCAGAATTGTGGAGCACGCACTGAAGAGAAAATTCCTGTTTAAAAATCTCAGTTTGGTCTTGTTCTTTTAGAGGGTTGGTGTACGACGCAAAGATGTGTGAGGATTTGGTGTTCTGGATTAACTATTATTACTTATATTCTTTAACTGGTGCAGCAAAATCAACCTTTTTTTTTATTATTTTTTTTAAGTTGTCATTGCTCATTATGTTGAAATTTGACTCGAGGCAGACCACAAGTAATTGGCATAAAACTATTCCAACGTAATTCGCTATACAATATATAAATGTCCACATCTAAAGATAGACTGTTTTCTGGTTCGATGAATTCTGAAGAAAAAAGCCAAAGACAGACAGATACAGACTACCTTACTCCGGCTTTGAAAGGTGAAATTTCTCCCTCAGAATCAAACAAAACTTGCCGAAATAAAATAGGAATGTAATCAAAGTCAATAGCTGAAAGTTTGTGAAAGTGTTCAAGTGGAGGATGATTCTGGAATAAACTCAACTGCTGCAAGGCAGTGAGAGAGAGGACACATATATACTGACTGCACAAGGTTTCTGAACAGAACCAAGTCCTATAATTCACCGCTCAATTCCCATATGTATGAACATCGGCCTAATCGTTTGAAGAAAAGCTTCTAGTGCTTGTACACGTGTAAGATGCAATTTTATGCAACTTCGGCATTTGTGTTTTCCTTTTGCTTGGGTATCAAAGATCATCGCCCTTGCTTCACCAGTCAAACTTATTGATACGTAATTAATCTACACTTAAAGTCCACATACACTGCACAGAGAACTTCGCTCCAGTTTTTCTACCTACTCGACATGCCGCTCGTGGATCTCTGTCCGTCCAAATTCTCTGATTCCACATCGGCCACCATGAAGTCCTGGTAATCCAGCAGCCACTCGCAGATTCCCTCGTTGTTGTCCCACGGCATCTGGCCTGCGCCGGCGCCGGCGCTGTCGTAGTTGTTTTCGCTGGTCGTGAGCTGCCATATGTCATCCAGCAGCACCGAAGTGCTGTCTTCCCATAAGGAGCTTAGCAATGCGTCTGTGCTGCCGGAATCAGAGGTTGCCTCCGCCACCGGACTCGTGTTGTCAGAGGAAGGGACTTGGCCTTCATGCTCGTGACAGTGTAGCTGGTCGTCGGAGCGAGACTCGGCCGTCACGATGGATTGCGATGGCACAGGGCTCGGTTGCTGATTGAGGGGCTGATGAGTGACAGGATCAATGCCCATCTTAACTAGTTTCTTCTTGATGTGAGTGTTCCAGAGGTTTTTGATCTCGTTATCTGTTCTTCCTGGTAAACTTGCAGCAATCTTGGACCACCTGCATAGAGTTCAAGAGGTCATTCTCCAACAGATGAATAAATTAGAATATACATGGATCATAAAAACGAAGAAAAAACAATAAAATATCACAGAAAAGACGTATCATTATTCGGAATCGAGCAAATAGAGGTGGAAATGGAAATTGCAAGGCTCAATCCTGCTTTAGATTGGTCTAGTTCATTAAATTGATGACAGAATACAACCAATACGTGCGCGTTCTACCTCACTGAACGATCAACCAAATTAACCATACGCAAAAATGCAGGAGGGGGAAATTTAGTAAGGCAACCTATTGCCCAGGCTAGCATGGAGATCGATGACGAGCCTCTCCTCCGCCTCACTGAGCAAGCCTCTCTTGAGGTCCGGCCGCAGGTAGTTCGTCCACCGGAGCCGGCAGCTCTTGCCGCACCGGACCAACCCCGCGAGCTTGGGGACCGCGCGCCAGCAGCAATGGCCATTGGTGAGGATGAAATTGATGAGCTTCTTGTCCTCGTCCGCGGACCAGGGCCCCTTCTTCACGCCCAGCTTATCGCAGCATGGACGTCTCCCCATTTTTTCTGGCAACCAGTAGAAAGATGCGGAGCCACCACAGTCACAGATACACCCACCGCGCCCTTATATTTAGAGCTTCCACCAAACTCACCTTACCTTGACATCGCTGTGCGCAAGCATCGGGGTTGAAAAGAACCCCACAACTGCAATCGAACTGACCTCTGTTTTCTTTGATCAAGTGTGCGATAGCTGATGTATCAAGGAATACAGGGACAGCCAAAACCCCTTCCAGCAGGAATTTCTCATAGTTGTCATCATCTGTGAAGTCAGTGGGTGACTCTGTTCTCTAAGCTAACTACCTTATTTGATTTGGTCTTAATAAGTATACTTAATGGAACATTTGTTGTGTCAGCATTGCGTAGGGCCTACGTTTGTTTCTCAAACTCATAATTTTCAGACTGTAGATGTCATTGAGATGAGCACTGTCATGGTTTGACTTGGTGCTTAATTAGTGGGATGATGACGATCTGTCATGCTAAACTCAGTTAACTCCTCTGTCACTTCAGATTTTACTTCGCAGCTGAAGAACTCACATTATACCGTGTCCAATATATTGCCGACTAGAAAAATATGCTCTAAACACTAAATATGCAAAGTTTGAAGAGAGGAATGTGAAAAAGTTTTCCTGTGACTAAATTATTCAAAAGAGTTGAAGAAAATTTAAAACAAGTAAAATTATTTTTATCCTCTCCATCTCTCTTCCTTAACTTTTAAGAAAGAAGAAACTGATCTCCCCTGAGAAATTAAAGAGTCCTTAGCAACAGAATGATACCTCTAACAACGTACTTCAAAAGGACTCCACAAGGGCCACCATAGCTCGCTCTTAAAGAACGAACTAGCCAACTAATTTCCAAGTATTTGACCTAATTCATGTATGCAATTGACAGACAAACCTACCAACAACGATTGCTCCATAAGGTCAACCCCACAGAAGGGAATGGTGGCGATGATGCTGGTAGAAGAGAAGGAAATAAGGTCAAGATGATGGAGATGCTGATTGCTAAACTAGAAGAAAACAAAATTAAGCATACTTGCAGAGCAGAGGACAGGATATCTCTCTTTTGTGATCATACTTCAGATAAGGACACTGGACTAGCATTGATAAGAAATGTAGACAGACTCTGCTTAATATGGTGGCTCCTGGAAAATAACTCTTAATTCAGAAATCAATCGACTACTATAAAATTTGCAAGCTATGAGATATGAAAGATTCCATGTATACTAGGGATTCTAAATTGCACTGAAGTCATGTGACTCATATGTGTGCGTGATCTGTGCATATTGAATATCGAATTCATTAGGGTAAAATTTGTCCAAGCGGATCAACTAGACTATAACTTGAGGCAGAGAGCAAATAATATAGATCTGCTCCCATCAAACTTTGCTTTCCTACTTCTCTTCCTCTCTGCTCGACAATTCTTTCGTGAGAGCATTCAGAGACATGGTCAGTTCGCTGCTAATAAACCATGTTTGATTGTGTACGTAGTCATACTATTATATCATTGGAAATAAACATCCGTCATAACCTCGAAATACTATCGGAGCGGATGAATTTGTTTTAAGAAAACTATTTTAGACACAAATCTCGACATCTCTTTTCACTCGACAACTCAGCCAATTCGACACTTGACAGCTCAATCATTTCGGCAACTTGGCCAGCTTGACACTCAACAACTCGATAGCTCAACCAACTCAACAGCTTGACACTCAATATCTCTTTCCAACTTTGCCATTCAACCAACTCTTTCTAGCTCAATAACTCAACCACTCAATCAAGAAGAGAGCTATCTTGACAGATAAGTTTGAATTCATTTTATGTTTTTAAATTCAGAATTTTTTCGTTGTATCTCCAATAAACAATCATTGGAAGAAGATTCTGGATAACAGTCTTAAAATAAATTTTGATAATGTTTAGATGACCATAGAAATTATTGAGATGAAGATGGCTAAACAAGTTACTCAACAAGTGATGACCCCTTCTGTATCGATTAGGAATGTCTCAATTAATCTAGGGAAAAGTAGAGAAGTTTACTAGGTTAAACTTCAAACGGTGGCAACAGAAGATACTCTTTTAGTTGATCACGCTAAATTTGGCTCGATTCTTGATAGAGGAACCTCCCAAAACACTTGAGAGTATGAATAATATCCAAACCATCATTGTAGTAGATGCACAGAACCACTTAAAGTTCCTATACAAAAACTAAGTCCTCAACTGCATGGTCGATTTACTATATAATGTGTATAACATAAAGATAACGACTAAGGAACAACTCAGAATTCCTACATAGAAACTACGTCCTCAAATGCCTGATCATTTTATTGTACAGTGTGCATAGCATAAAGAGAATGACTAAACAACTCTAGGAGTTTCTAGATTAGAAATATAAGACGAAGGATATAGGGATCAAGAAATGTAGGAATGTTGGTGGCCGGCTAGAGAGGGGTGAATAGCCCTCAATCGTCGTACGGTGGAATTCGTTCGTTCTTGCGTGCTTGTCTACAATTGTTGTTAATATACGCAGCGGAAACAATAGAAATAATAACAATAATATAATCACATGCAATACACAAGATATACGTGGTTCGGAACCAAATGATTCCTACTCCACGGGGTGAGCTCAACGAACTCGTGTTATGCGCACGACACTAACAACATTCCTTCTCGATAACACTCGGAGGTGGAGAAACCTCTCACAAGCAATTACACTAAGTAATATGAAATACAAGCAATACAAAGGCAAATACAAAATACATGTAAAGAACACTTTATAACGCTTGCTTTGAAACCTTTGCTTGTTGCTTGCTTTAGATGACTCTTGAAGGTCTGGAATGCAGCAACAATTCCCCTCCAAAAGTTTCACAAAAGTCTTGGCGAAATCCTTCATCTTGAGCTCCATTTATAACCTGCATCAAGCTGATTTCGCACCCATCACTCGACTGATCGTGACCATCAGTCGATTGGTCCTGTAGCCGTTCTCTCACAATAGCCAGATCCACGTCGGTCAAGTTCCAATGGGTTACCCATCAGTCGACTGATGATACCCATCAGTTGATTGATTATCCCATCAGTCGAGTGCTAGTGTGAGCACTCGACTGGAAACCATTCTGTGGCTGAAAACACTCCGATCGGATCGGTGATGGTGTTATCGATCGGCTGCGACGAGACCACTGGTCGATCGAACACCGATCGAACCCTAAGCCGACTTAGCGGTCGTGACACCTATGTCGGATCGGTGATGTCGGATAAAACCTCAAACTTAACATCCGTTTAAGCATCCGATGGTCGGGTAAACCTCAACCCTTGCGATCGAGCCTCCGACACTTAGCCATTCAGCCAAGTTCACCTAATGAGCTACTTACATTTCATTCATTCTCTCATCTCACTTGAAGTCCCTCGCCGAAGCTCTCTTCATTCGTGACCACGTCCCTCAGCAGCATCAAGCGCACGACTCTGCAATGCTCATTCGCGTCTCTTACCCTCGAAGTCTGCTTCCTTGGCTTCGCTTCAAATCATCTCGTCCGGCAGTCCCTCGAATGCATCAAGCGCACGACTCTGTAATGCTCATTCTCCGACTTAAGCATGAGGTTGTGAGTTGGCGACACTTGCCAAAGTTCCATGTGCGAATTACTAAGTCCTGCAAGACTCCAACACACATATCAAATCCAATCATCCTAACTTAAACCCTTTGCCACACACATCAAAACCATATCACGGGTTGATTGTCTTAACAATCTTTCCCTTTTTGATGTGTGACAATCCGTTTAAGTTAGATAAACAAATAACAATAAACATAAGCAAGGAAAGCATGTAAATAATATGAGTGTAACAACTCCCCCTTAAGACATGCTAAATTTTTCCCTTTTAGCATGATTAACTTAAACCTTATCAATTCTCCCCCTTTGACACCATAAAAAATATTATCCAAATGTTATAATCCAAGGTATCAAGTCTAAGGAGGAAAAAATACCAAAAACCAAACAAAACCTGATAAAATCAGGTTACTGTGCTCATGCACAGTACATCAGTCGACTGACACGCAAATTTCAGGTTTTCTGGACGAAATTCAGAAATGCACTAGAAATTTCAAAAAATTTGAAAAATTGTGAAAATTTGAAAATACATTTCTTTTAAAGTCCTTTATTAGTGAAAAATAAGTTTTCATGAAAATTACTTATATTTTCAAAGATTTGTCAAAAATCCAAAATCTTCAAAAATAACTAGTATTTTGATCAAGTTTGTATCAATTTTAACACCTAGTTTTTCTTTAGATTGCTTCAAAACATGAAAACATAGATTGTAAAGTAAGAAATGGTTTTGGAAACATATGAAATATCCAACCATGATCTTTGGGCAATATGTCTATGAATTAAACATAAGCCTTCCCCATGATTGATCTATTATTACTATTTTGATACTTTTGAATGACCATCTAAATGCCATAGGCATTAGTGAACCATTAGTATCATCCTAACATCTCACCCATGCTAAGTTTTCAATCAAGGTTATCCTTATGGTGAGTGTGAGATGTTCCTAAAGGTATTTATGTACTTAACTTTCAAATTCATGTAATTCTACCCATGGTTAAGTATCACTTTAACATACCACATGATCATAAAAACATATATGTATTAATTTTTCATTTATTATCATGAAACAAATGTATCAATCAATTTGTAATCATGCATTAGGTATAAAAACATGATAATAAGTCAAATATCACCTAAAACATGATTTAAACTATTTATGAGTGCATTATCATCACCCAACACTATTTCAAAAATTAAGTCCACGCCATCCTAAGTTAACCAAATAATATGATATAAGTAAAATCCTTATGGTTGACTATCCTAGGGTTTTTCTAACCCTTAAGGATGGATTTAGGAACCCAATACAAGTTCTTTCCTATAGGGTTCACTAAATATTCTTTAGGGATCCATTTTCTAGCTATTGTCTTGTTCTTGGCTTGACCCCTAGCAATCAAACATTTATAGGTCTTTTCATTTGTCTTTCCCTTATATCCTAGGCCTTTTCTATTGAAGCTTGCCCTTTGACTCTCTATAATCATATTAAGGGTGTTGGAGCCAATTGTGAATTTTTCTAGGGCTTTGGTTAAATGGTCTACCTTTTCCCTTAAGACTCTATTTTCTTCAATGCATGCATCATTTACATCAAAAGGCATGTAGTTATCATGTGAGCATGCATCATCATCATTAACATTTAAACATGCTTGTTCTAATTTATTTTCTATGACCTTAATTTGATCTAGCATGTTCTTATTTTTTTTTGGCCCTAAATAAATCCCTAGTTAAGCTAGAAATCATGGAAACTATTTTCTTGGGAGTTAGATTCGTTACCATAGTTTCCATGTCTTCTTCTTCGGATGAAAAGGATGATGATGAACCTCCCCCTTCACTAGAGCTCTCCTCACTTGTGCTTGATTTTTCTTGCTCGGAGGAGGTGGAGTCTAAATCATCAAATGCCATCAAGGCAAGGTTTGTGACAAAAGCATTCTCTTCCTCCGATGATGATGATGAGGAAGGATCATCCCATGTCCTTGCCTTGAGTGCTTTGGTCTTCTCCTTTTCCTTGGCCTTCTTTTCTTCTTCTTTTTTCTTGCTCCCCTTCTTCTTTTCCTCTTTCTTCCTCCTCTCTTCTTTGCTCTTGTTTAAAAGAGGATAATAATCTCTTATATGTCCCTCTTGTTGGCAATTGTAGCATATGATCTTCCTCTTGTGCCTTCTCCTATCATAAGATTTATTAAATTTTAAATTTCTTAAGTCACGCCTTACCTTCTTTACCATATAAGCATCTTCATTGCTATTCATGGAGGATAAGGAGGATGCTTCATCGGAGGAGAAGGAAGTCTCTATCTTCTTCTTCTTCCCCTTGTTGGCCATTAGTGTCACTCCCCTTGATGGCTTGATATTTGATTCTTCAATTACTCCCTCAAGCCTTGTTTCGTGGAGCTCCATGGTTGAGAAGAACTCCTCTAAGGTGCTAACTTCTAAATTTTTGGAGATGTAGAAGGAGTCCACCATTGAGCTCCACTTCGAGGACCGGAGAAAGACATCTATATCCTTCATTATCATGTCCCGGTTTGAAAGTTTTTCTCCTACACTCATTAGTCCAATTAAAATTTCTTTAAAACGAGAGTGTAGTGAGGTTACTTTTTCTCCCTTTTCAAGTTTGATATTTGTTAGTTGGGAGCGGAGGAGGTCTCTCCTTGCAAGCTTGGCCTCCGAGGTACCTTCATGAAGCTCTATTAGCTTCTCCCACATCTCTTTAGCACTTGCACACTCTCCAATCCGGTTGATCTCTTGTTGGGGGAGTACATTGTACAAGTGATGCTTGGCCTTCGAGTTCGCCAAGTACTCCTCCCTTTGCCTTTTAGTCCATCTAGACTTCTCGATTGGCTTCCCTTCTCCATCCCTAGGTATCTCGAACTCATTTTCCATTATTAATAGAATTTCAAAGTCGGTTTCAAAGAATACTTCCATGCGTTTCTTCCACCACGCAAATTCCCCTTCAAACTTCGGCGGATGAATATTAGAGCTGGCCATCCTTGATGTAGTGCTTATTGCGGCGGTTAGTCCTCGACAAGCTACCTTGCCTCTGATACCACTTGTAGGAATATTGGTGGCTGGCTAGAGGGAGGTGAATAGCCCTCAATCGTCGTACGGTGGAATTCGTTCATTCTTGTGTGTTTGTCTACAATTGTCGTTAATATACGCAGCGGAAATAATAGAAATAATAACAACAATACAATCACATGCAATACACAAGATATACGTGGTTCGGAACCGAATGGTTCCTACTCCACAGGGTGAGCTCAACGAGCTCGTGTTATGCGCACGAAACTAACAACACTCCTTCTCGATAACACGTCGGAGATGGAGAAACCTCTCACAAGCAATTACACTAAGTAATATGAAATACAAGCAATACAAAGACAAATACGAAATACACGTAAATAACACTTTACAACGCTTGCTTTGAAATCTTTGTTTGTTGCTTGCTTTAGATGGCTCTTGAAGGTCTGGAATGCAGCAGCAATTCCCTTCCAAAAGCTTTACAAAAGTCTTGGCGAAATCCTTCATCTTGAGCTCCATTTATAACCTACATCAAGCTGATTTCGCACCCATCAGTCGACTGATCGTGACCATCAGTCGACTGGTCCTGTAGCCGTTGTCTCACAATGGCCAGATCCACGTCGGTCAAGTTCCAACGGATTACCCATCGGATCGATGATATCCATCGATCGGTGATTATCCCATCGATCGAGTCTTTGCGCGAGCACTCGACGAAACCATTCTGGCTAAAACATCCCGATTAGTCGGTGATCTCCCTCATCGATCGGTGATGGTGTTATCGATCGGCCGTCGTCCCTCGACGATCATTGCTCGTACTACTGGTTAGTTGAACACCAATCGAACCCTAGTCGACTTAGAGCAGTCGACTGACACCTATGCCAGTCGACTGATGTCGGGTAAAACCTCAAACTTAACATCAGTTTGAGCGTTTAATAGTCGGGTAAACCTCAACCCTTGCGGTCGAGCCTCCGACACTTAGCCATTCGGCCAAGTTCACCTAATGAGCTACTTACATTTCACTCATTCTCTCATCTCACTTGAAGTCTCTCGCTGAAACTCTCTTCGTTCGCGGTCACGTCCCTCGGCAGCATCAAGCGTACGACTCTGCAATGCTCCTTCGCATCTCTTGCCCTCGAAGTCTGCTTCCTTGGCTTCGCTTCAAGTCATCTCGTCCGGCGGTCCCTCGGATGCATCAAGTGCACGACTCTGTAATGCTCCTTCCCCGACTCAAGCACGAGGTTGTGAGTTGGTGACACTTACCAAAGCCTCATGTGCGAATTACTAAGTTCTGCAAGACTCCAACACACATATCAAATCTAATCATCCTAACTTAAACCCTTTGCCACACACATCAAAACTATATCACAGGTTGATTGCCCTAACAAGAAATTCATTGTTGACCTATTATTGGACTATAAGATAATAAACTCCAAAATGGTAATCAACTAAGTCTAAGAGTTTTAGGTGATCCTGTATGAGATTCACTCAGAAGGCATGATACTGAGTAAAAACTTCTAGGTGATAGCTATCATTAAAAAACTACTGTAAGGGATCAGACGTTGCTAGAGAGGAGGGTGAATAGTGTTTTTGTTTATTGATGGAAATCAATCATATTTGTCTCTATAATTCGATTAGCACAGCGAAAATATAAAATACAAATATGAAGATGAATACAACAATCACTTACAAGAGACAAAGTGATATAACGTGGTTCGGAACCTTAGGATTTCTACTCCACGGGTCGAACCTGAGTGAGCTCTAGTGATGTACACACCACTAATAAAACTTCTTCTCAGAACAATCCAGAGGCAAAGAAACCTCGTACAAATGATTACACAAGTAATATAAGAGATACAAGCAAATATAATAAAATGTAAGTAAAGAAAAATTTATAAAGAATGCTTTAAATGTTTTCTTGTTTGATTGCTTGAGCCGCACTTGAAGACCCTGACATATACCATCAAATAGCCTCAAATCATCCAAGAAATTGCTGCCAAAAATCTCCCCTTCGAGCTCCCTTTAAAGTTGTAACTCAAGCTGATTTTTGCCTATCAGTCGGCTGCTCATACCCAGCAGTCGACTGCTCCTGTAGTTGTTGTCTCACAACGACTCGGTCCATGATGGGGAAACTCTAATGAATAGCCAATCAGTCGACTGCTAAACCCTAACAGTCGAATGATGCACATGCAATTGAGCCGCTGGTTGAGCATGCCTCGCTTCTGTGGCCGTATCCATCAGTCGACTGCTCCACATCAGTCGACTGCCCAATACTGGCAATCGAGTGTCAAGGCCACTCGATCACAGTCAAGCATCAGTCGACTCCTGTCAGTCAACTGATTGTAACCCCAGTCGACTGATCAATGTTGACTAGTTTGTCAAGTGTTAAAACACTTGACTAGTCGACTGGTCCATAACCCAAGTCGGTTGATACATCTCAAACATGATATTTTAACCCAAGTATGATGCCCTCATACTTACTAGACACCCTTTGCCTATCTAGACCTAAGTCTTCTAGCCATCTTTATCAGCCTTACGCCTATCGGATCCCTCCAAGTCATCCATGACTTGTTCATCCATACGTTAGTCTTTAGGTGCTTCTATCGGCTATTGTCATGCTAACAGTGTCTACACTGTCAAAGTACATTTGGACTTACGCTGCCAAGATACACGCTTGAACTTTACATTGCCAAACATTGAACTTATGCCGCTAAGACTACCACTTGGACTTTACGCCGCCAATATCACACCCTTGGACTTTCCCAAATACCAAGACCCATGCTTGGACTTTCCAAATGCTAAGACCCATGCTTGGACTTTCCAAATGCTAAGACCCATGCTTGGACTTTCCATGCCAAGTACCCATGACTTGGACTTTCCATTGCCAAGTACCATGACTTGAACTTTTCATTGTCAAGTACCCATGATTTGGGCTCTCCATCATATGGTTAACCCCATGCCAACCATATAGTTAATTCATTTTCAAACAATGGTCATCCCATTGCCAAACATCAAAATACTACTCGAGTCAAACTCGAGTCCGGTTAATCGTGACCTAGGCCGATTGTACCAATAATCTCCTCCTTTTTGATGTTTGACAATACCTTTAAGTTAGGTTAGCAATAACCAAAACTTAAACACTTCCAATGACAAAATATAGTGAAAGTTTACCTAACTTAAATCTCACTTCTCCTCCTTTGGCATACATTAAAAATACTCCCTAAGGGTATCAATGTCTCATATACCAAAGTGATCTTACAATCTCCCCCTTGGTCCAAAAATATCGAGGATGCCTTCACTCTTCCTAGTGATAAGTCCTATATCATTAAATGAGAGATAATCCTTACTTTTCTAAATTCTCCCCCTTATGAGGAATACACATTCATCATTCCACGATGGATAATCTCCCCTTAAAGGCTTATTCCCCCTTGACCATTGCACCAACAATGTACTTGGAGAGTCCCTAAGCCTATAGGAACACTAAGTTATTGAAATTAAAGGCAAAAGTTCAAACTTGAACTTTCACACATCTTAAAATTTATTTTCATCCTAAACAACTCTTCTAATCCATTTTCAATGAATTTTCACTCTTCTAATGCTTTTCCAAAGCATGTCCTAGGATTAGGAGCAGTTAGGGTACATAGGAAGAGCTGAAAGTGGGCTAAACAACCCTTGTTTATCCGAAATCATCTCATCAATCGACTTTGATCACAATCGCCGATCGCCATCAAGCGATCGTGATCTCTGATTTTCAGAAATCAAGTTTTCAGAAAATGAGTTTTGTAAAATCATAAGTAAATATACGTATTTCAAAAAATTTTAAAACTCATACGCACATTACTTACATGAAATACAATGGGTGAAAAATAGTTTGAAAATAAAATACTCATTAAAATGAGAGATTGATACAAAGTTCAAAACTATTGAAACTTTCAATATTTTTGACCTACTTTGTATCAACTTCTTCAATGGTGATTGCTATCAAAAGATAGACTTCACCAAGGTTTTCTAAAATAATTTTAAAATATTTTTGAAAACCTATTTTGAACAATGGACTAGATATACATGACTTGTACATTAGCTTTTCTCATGATCCATAGCTGTGATTGAAATGAGTTTGAGTTCATCTATGCACTTTGAACTTAACTCATTTTTCTAACATCTCACATGTATCTAAGATGTATAAAAATACACATAGGTCAATGTATTTGTCAGACGTGGGTTTAGGGTTATTAGGGTTTCATGCATTTTCTAGGTAACTCTATTTGATTCTCTTATATTTGGGACTTCAAATCATGTTATTTTCCTTAAATCAATTTCAATTAACCCTAAATGCATGAATGATGATTATGCCATATAACGATAGCATAAATAAATACATGTCAATAATCATGATGTTATGACATATGAATATAATCTAAACATGAACATGACATAAAACTTAACCCTAAACATTATCATGACATTTAAAATAATTAAATGAGATATGATATCATGACATGACATAATAAACATACACATCAACACACATCAACTAAGCAAAGACACATAATTTTGCAAAAACAAAATATTGCATTCAACATAAAGTCATTTCTATTATCAAAATAGATGTTCAAACACTCTTGACCTCACTACGAAAATAAAAAGAGATACATAGCATGGTCTTATCTACCATCCTCTAGAGTCATCTATCAGAGGTGGTGGAGGAGGTGGAGGCTCGACTGGGGTCGACTCCACATCATCTCGAACATGTCGATCTGACGCTGCTTCATCTGACTAAGCTGCTGACCCATGGAGGACATCTGAAAAACCATGGATGACTGCTCTAGACTGAGCTCCTCCAATCGTGTGTTAACGTCCTCATGAAACTCCTCGAACCTGGTCTCCAAGCGTGCAAGTCGCGCCGAGAGACTCTCCGGCAGTTCATCTGATAACATGGGGTCATCCTCCTCTACAGTTGGCTCATCATACTCTGCCACTGGCTCTCTAGGCTCCCCAACTGGCTCCCTAGGCTCCCTAGCTGGCTAAGGCTAAGCTAGCCACTCCAACCTCTCAGGCCCTGTCCGCATGCTCGCTAATGCAAAATGTCTGATAGTGATACGGTCGTATGAGTCGGACAGTGACTTTAATGTCCCTCTAGAAATGTTTATGCTTATGGATGCTAACTATGAAGTGATGATATGTCCAAAAGGCATATGAATTTTCCATTGCACAGGGGACACAAAATGAACTATGCAATGAAAAATGTTCAATGCAAGATCGATATCCAAGAGATTCTGCATTGCATACATAAGAAATAGATGGGGAGGTCGAATCTTGGTTTGACCCCGAGTCACAATAGGCAAAAGACATCCAACAATGACTTTATAGAGTACATTGTCAGGAGCAGATAAGCCATTGATTGAAAATAGATTCTAACCCAAAGGATGAGGTCGTTGGAAAAAGAAGTCATGCATGGAATCTAAAGAAATATGATCAAAAGGAGTTGGAAAAGGTTCATCAGGAGAAGGATAAAATATGAAGGTGTCGACAGATGGTTGATACTCCAAGACCTCTTGTAGAATCGCAGGAGTGAACTCCAAATCGTGTTTTGCAACACGAGTGGAGTATACTGGACCATTCCCAACCCTCCTCAAATTGGAGTAAAACTCTGTGACTAAGTCAATGTTGATTGGATGCATGAAAAATACTATTTTTGCTAAATGATAATGCATGATAATTTGGATAACATCCCCACAATATGATCGAAAAAATGACTCATCTAAGTATCTAATCGGCATGGGTTGATATGATCGTGATGAAGCCTCACTCGGCACTTCCCTACGCCTTTGTCTAATGAATGCAATGCATGATCATGAATGAAGGCATAAAAAGTGATTAGATTATGACAATTCATAAGAAAATATGATTAGGGTTTAGGTTAGAGAGATTTTACTTAGGTACCTTTGATTTGAAGCGGTGTGAGCCGACTAGAACAAGGAGAAAGCGGTGAGAAGATGGCTGGAACACCAGCCGGAGCCCTAACTCAAGCGGAAGAAGAAAATGGGACACCCATTAGGCAGAAACAAGATGAAATAGGGTTAGGTTTCAAGAATCAAGCCTTACCTAGGGCTAGAAATGTCAGCGAACAGTTGAGCGAGAGAGGGCGAAGGCATCGGGAATGTTTGAGAAGAGGAGAGTTCGCATGAGGAGGCTGAACCGTTAGGGTTCGACCATATAAAATCTCGGCGAGCAGTCGACTGTTCGCGGGCCGATGACCAAGTCATGACACCATCAATCAACTACTAGGGTTCGATAGTCGACTGTTGAATCTTCTATGCCATGCTACAATGTACTTAGTTGATTGCTCGACTGAAGCAGTCAATTGATATCTGATTATCTGTTTGGAATTTATGTGAATTTGATTTCTTCACTTAATTTTGTTTCATTTAGTGTGTTAATTGCATGTGTATCGATTAGTCTAGTATTATGCTTGTATTTGTTAATATGTTTTGATATTTTTGTCCTATTTCCACAAGCATTAATATCCAAGAATTTTATTCCTAGCATCTCACCATTTCTAAATGTTTCAAATACACAATCAAGGTAAACCCTTTATTTTGTGAGATGCAATACACCATAAACATACCTTCCATGCAAACACATGATAAGGCATATGAAGCATGACAAATGCATGACATACTAAGGTATATAATACCTAAGTATTAAACCCAATTGCCATTTTAAACA
This sequence comes from Wurfbainia villosa, assembly GCA_025175895.1. Lineage (NCBI taxonomy): Eukaryota > Viridiplantae > Streptophyta > Magnoliopsida > Zingiberales > Zingiberaceae > Wurfbainia > Wurfbainia villosa. Next base: position 7,675,697 of record CM046004.1, on the reverse strand, counting down.
AAATAAGACAATTTTCCTTGATAGATCAATCTCCCAAATGTGCCAAAATTCAAAATGACACACCATGACCTCTAAACCTAATTGTGTCACTTTTGATTAATTTTCCATGATTCTCAAATTCTATTGGCACATCCTAAAATCCTTTAGGATAAAGTTTCGATGTCATTTCCAAAGTATCATATAACTTTGAAAATGTCCTAAAGTGTCAATTTTACGATGGTTGGATTAACTACCCACTCATTCAAGTTGACACATCCTAACTCATTTAGTGTGAGTCGATCATGCTCTTAGGAACCCAATATCTATTGGAGCTCCTTGGATTTACTAGGTACTCACTAGGGGTATCCTCCATTAGTACCTTCTTAATGACCCTTTTTGACTTGGAAGCCTTGGTCAATTGGGTATTATTAAGGTTAACTCTAGGGGTAACTCCCCTTTTAACCTTCTTAGTGGCTTCCCTAGGTTTCTTTAAAACCTTAGCCACTAGATACACACCATGGTTAACCTTAGGGATGACCTCCCTAGTAACCTTAGTTTTCTTAGACCTAGATATGGTTTCATAATCAAATGAAACACTATGGTAGGTCTCCTTAGACTTAGGTTTGTGACCTAAACCTTTTTTGTCCCTAGGTGCACTTTGCCTCCTAGACCCTAAATATTATCCATTTGATCCTTGCATTTGATTTTGTATGCTTTTAACGGTCTTTTCTAATTTTTCAAGTTTTGATCTCAAAACTTGATTCTCTAGCTCTAATTTCCCTATTTTTGAATATTTATTTTGTCTTTGGGCATAGTTCTTCCTTTTAGGCATATACCTATCCTTCTTAGGGTTAATGCCTAAATGATGTTCTGCTTTTCTAATTGTTTCCCTAGGTAGAATTATTTTGGGGACATTGTTTCTAGATTTGTCTTTAGCCCTAATATTGCATAATTTAACACCTAGACAATAAAGGCTATTATTTCTAGCATGCTTTTGTTCATGAGTAATAGTAATAACATTAAAATTGTTCCTAGCATGCTTTTGACTATTAATTGAAGAAGAAGCATACTTAAAGGTTACCTTAGGGTTTACCTTAGCTCCCCCTATATTTGAGACTCCTTCTTTTCCCTTGGCTTGCTTCCTCCCCCTAGGGTATTGACTTTTATTGATGACATTTGAAGTACACCACATGCTCCTTGCTCTTAATGGTTGGGGCTCTGACATCCTTTGACTTTTGGTGCCGACACTTTCTCCTTGGCCAATTTTGGGCATTTTCTCTTGTAATGCTCTTTCTCCCTACACTCAAAGCAAATTATGTGATCCTTATTTTCAATTAAAATGTTTGAGTTACCTAGGGTGGTGGTGGAAGCCTCTTGAACTTGTTTATCACTTCTATCGGAGGTTGATGCTTCCTCTTGAGTTTGCTTCGGTGTGGAAATTATCTCCTCCCCCTCAATCCTAGAGGTGGAGGTTTCCTCCAATTCTTCCACTTCCGCAGATGTTGATGGACTTTCAACCTCTGAATTCTCACACTCTTGAGCCAATGAACATTCTTCCTCGGCTTCCTTCTCTACTCGTGCTAGTTCGGAATTTGCGTGTTTTTCTAGTTGCTCCTCCATCCACTTATTCATGTTAAGAATTTTACCCTTCTTGTCCACGGGGGCTTCAAAACCTTGCATCAAAATAAACCAATTTTCTATTTCACACATTAGAAAATGTTCCATCCTCACCTTCCAATATGCGAAGTCTTTATGGTCGAATGAAGGTGAAATGTTGATATCATCACCCAATATTTCTTGAAAATTCATATTATTCACCTCTAGCACTTGCTCCCTAGGTGGTTAGTCCTTTTGAAGAGCTCCTAGCTCTGATACCACTTGTAGGGGATCGAACATCGCTAGAGGGGGGGGGGTGTCGTTGATAGAAATTGATCACGTTCGTCTCTATAATTCGGTTAGCGCAGCGAAAATACAAAATACAAATATGAAGATGAAGATGAATATAATAATCACTCACAAGAGACAAAGCAATATAACGTGGTTCGAAACCTTAGGGTTCCTATTCTATAGGTCAAGCTCGAGTGAGCTCTAGTGGTGCACACACCACTAATAAAACTCCTACTTGGAACAATTCGGAGGCGAAGAAACCTCGTACAAATGATTACACAAGTAATACAAGATATACAAGCAAATATAATAAAATATAAGTAAAGAAAACTTTATAAAGAATGCTTTGAATGCTTACTTGTTTGATTGCTTGAGCCGCACTTGAAGACCCTGACTTGCACCAATAAATCGCCTCAAATCGCCTAAGAAATCACTCCCAAAAATCTTCCCTGTGAGCTCCCTTTAAAGCTGTAACTTAGACTGATTTTTGCCTATCAGTTGACTGCTCATACCCAACAGTCGACTGCTCCCGTAGTCATTGTCTCACAATGACTCGATCCACGCTGGAAAAATCCAATGGATAGCCGATCAGTCGACTGATGCATAGGAAGTCGAGCATGCCTCGCTTCTGTGGCTGCATCCATCAGTCGACTATCATCCATGGCAATCGACTGCTCCACATTAGTCAATTGTCCAATGCTAGCAGTCGAGTGCCAAGGCCACTTGGCCACAATCGAGCATCAGTCGACTCCTGCCAGTTGATCGATCGTAACCCCAATCGACTGATCAATGTCGACTAGGTTATCAAGTGTCAAAACACTCGACTAGTCTACTGGTCCATAACCCCATTTAACTGATACACCTTAAACATGAGATTTTAATCCAAGTTTGATGCCCTCATACTTGCTAGACACCCTTAACCTAGACCTAAGCCTTCTAGCCACCTCTATCAACCTCATGCCTATCAAATCCCTCCAAGTCATCCATGATTTGTTCATTCATACATTATCCTTCATGTACTTTCATCGGCTATTGTCATGCTAACAATGTCTACACTGCCAAGGTACATTTGGACTTACACTGCCAAGACACACGCTTGGACTTTACGCCGCTAAACATTGGACTTATGCCGCCAAGACTACTGCTTGGAATTTACGCCGTCAATATCACACCCTTGGACTTTCCCAAATATCAAAACTCATGCTTGGACTTTCCAAATGCCAAGATTCATGCTTGGACTTTCCATGACAAATACCCATGACTTAGACTTTCCTTGCCAAGTACACATGACTTAAACTTTCCATTGCCAAGTACCATGACTTAGACTTTCCATTGCTAAGTGCCCATGACTTGGGCTTTCCATCATATGGTCAACCTCATGTCAACCATATAATTAATCCATTGTCAAACATCAAAATACTACTCGAGTCAAACTTGGGTCCGGTCAATCGTGACCTAGGCCGATTGCACCAACAACTACCTCTTGGCTAGAAGGATTTTAAGAACTACCTGAAGCACAAGTGAAAGGAGATGAACATTGAGTAGTTCATTGTTCAACTTCATATTGAGGAAGATAATATGAGCTCTAACAAGTGATCATTCACTTAGGTAACTATTAAAGCCAACGTGATCAAGCACGGTGAAAACTCGAAATGTAAAAAACTCAAGTCGTCCAAAGTGGCATTTAGAGAAGGCATGAGCAAAAAAAAAATTCTCTTGGAAATGCTTTAATTGTGATTGAGTCGGTCACAAATCTTCATACTGCAAAAAGTCGAAGAAGAAATAGGAGGCCAACTTGAATGAGCGACCATATATGGATCTATGTGTTGTGGTCTCCGAAGTGAACCTGGTAGGCTCAAATCCGCGATAATGGTGGATCGATAAAGGTGCTACTAGACATGTGTGACGCAATAAAGAATTGTTCTACAATTTTAAAGAAGTCAAAGATGGGGGAAAACTATTCATGTAAAACTCAACAACCTCAAAAATCAAGGGCCAAGAAAAGTGGTGCTGAAGATGACCTCGGACAAAGAATTGACTCTAAACAATATATTGTATGTTTCAAAGATTTGCTAGAATTTGATATCTAGTTCACTGCTCAGCAAGTATAGTTTTCACATTGTTTTTGAGTTTGACAGAGTCATTCTATCCAAAAATGAAATATTTATAGGGAAGAAATATGTAACTGATGGACTTTTTAAGCTCAGTGTAATGACCATTAGACCCAAGATTAATAAAAGTGAAAGTTCTTCTGTGTATATGCTTATGTCATTCGTTTTGTGATATGATAAATTAGGATATGTTAACTATGATTTGTTGAGTACATTAATTAATATGCAAAACATATCCACACTCCAAATTTACTCGAAACATAAGTATGAAACTTGTGTAGAAATAAATTATGATAATGTCATCCTTTCAATGAGTTGAAAGAAGCAATGAACCACTTGACCTAATCCACACAGATGAAATTTGGAAGTATATCAAATGGATGTAAAGATCACTTTTTAAATGAGAATTTAGAAAAGAAAATATATATGGAACAACTTGATTACTCCGAGGTAGGAAAATAAGGTATGTAGATTGGTGAAGTTGATGTAAGTCAAGGGGTTGTTTGTTGGCTTAAGAATGAACAATTATAAGACTTCGAGCAAAACATTTCAAGGAAGCATTGAATGGACTAATCGAAGAACATTGGATTGATCTCCTCCCCCTCAATCCTTGAAGTGGAGGTTTCTTCAACCTCTTGCCCTTTGGATGTTGAACACCTATCAACATCTGAGTCATCATGGTCTTAAGATGATGATGAGCTTTCCTCTTCCTTGGGCTTGTCATCATCTTTACTTTGGGTTTGGGCAGGTGAAGGTTTTTTGTGGAGCTTGACCAATTTGCTCTACAACTCCTTAACACCCTTAAACTTACCTATCATACATACTAGATCATTAGGAATTAAATTGACCAATATTTTTGTTACCTTATTGTTGGTCTCTAACTTTTGGACTTGCTCTTTTGTCCACTTCTTCTCTATGAGAATTCTCCCCTTTTTGTCTATGGGAGCCTCGAACCTATCCATTAAGATGAACCATAGTTCGATGTCCATCATGAGAAATGTCTCCATTCTCATGCTCCATGCTGAAAAGTCTTTTCAGTTGAACAATGGAGGAATCCAGATGTCATAGACAAATCTGTCACTCAGCTCCATCTCCCTCTAGCTTGTGCTCCTTAGGCGATCAATCCTTGCAGAGCAACCTGACTCTGATACCACCTGTTGGAACCATCGGTTGCACTAAAGGGGGTGAATAGCGATCGTCGATTTCTCGCTTCGATTGCATCGTCGTTCCTGTCTACAGTTCGTTAGTATGTAGCAGAATACAAATATAAAGGAAAAACAAAACAAACTCAAGCACTACACAATATTTTATGTCGTTTGAAACTCAAGTTCTTATTCCACGGTGGCCCTCTAGTGATCCACACTCACTATGTCTTCTCCTTCTCAACAATACACTGTAGGTGAAGAAAACTCATACAAGATAGAGCTTATACAAAGATACATCCAAACAATGACAAATAATGAATCAAAATACAAATGACACTTTACAAAATGATTGCTTTTGATCGCTTTTGCTATGCTTGCTTAGTTGCTTTGGATGAGCTTGGAAGGTCTGGAGCACAACAATGTTTCCCCTTCAAAACCCTCAAGAACCGCTGCCAAAGTCTCCATCGAGCTCCTCTTCTTATAGCTTCGCATCAGACTGATTTCTAATCATTACAATGCAACGGTAACTTCGCCAGTCGAGTCACCGTCTCGACTACTAGCCCAGTTGAGGCACTGTTCGAGTCTGTCTCACTTCTGACCTGCTGTTGTCAAGCCTCCAGTCGATTGCTCTATCACATCAGTTGACCGTGGGTTGTAGCATTGTTTCTCATGTCGCCTGACCACCGTAGTGCTGAGTTGCACAGTTGGACTTCCCCTTTCCCGACCACCAATCGACTGCCAAGCACCTAGCTCGTTTGCTGACTCACCAATTGTCGAGCACTTAGTTTGAATCCTGAGCACCCTCAACTAGTCGACTGCTCTTCCTTAGCGATTGACTGTCGAACACCATGACTGTTTTCCAAGCCACACAATGTCAAGTGAGCACTCAGTCTGAAAACCTAGCCTCATAGCGAGAGTCAACCACACTGGACCAGTCGATTGGGCAAAGTCTTCAATCGACTGTTAAACCTCAAACATGAGGTTTGACCTAAGTATGATCTCTTCAAACATGATCAACCACCCTTGGCCTAGACCTAAGCCTTCTTGTAAAATACCACAAATAAATTGCTATAGAATAATATCTTTATTATTCTTTAATTAGAGAACTTATTATTGAGATAATTAAATTAATGAGGGATAGTTAGGGATTAAATTAAACCTACCTAGGTTTAAAGCTTATAAAGTGGACTTTTTTCTTTCCTTAAAGACGATTTGTTTTCGTCTGTTTCTTCATTTCCTCTCCACCGTTTTTCTCGAGCGTTTTCCCAACTGGGGTTTTTCTTTCATCCGCCTCCAATTTTTTCCCATCGTGACTTCCGTTCTTCTCTCCTTCTCTTCTTTTCCGAACCGCAGCGGCTGCCGATGCTATCACGGTGGAGGTCCATCTTGGTGGAGGTCCATCTTGGTGGAAACCATCGATCTTAGCTCCATCGTGCATGATTCCGATGAGTGTATTCGCTGGGAGCTTGGATCGGTGGTGTCTTCACCTTGTTTCCGATTGTACGTTGCCTTTGTCGATCGCTGCCGTAGCAGGTGAAATTATTGTCCATTTTCCCTCGATCTCGGATGAGATCCATCCTCATCCGCAGTGTCCTTTACTCTCAGATCATATTCCTGTGGTGATAGGGCATCAGTGATTGTCGGCGTTGAGCTGTTTCCAGCGAACTGAGCAGTTTAGGGAGGGGGGTTGTTTACACTGACTTTTGTCGGAAACCGGTGATGGCTGTGTCATGAGATAGGTTATTTGGTGTGTCTTTGTTCATAGCAGCAAGTGAGGTTGGATTATCTCTGTTCACAACAACATTGAGTTTGAGGTGACTTTGTTTTCAGCAGGGCTTGAGCATTCCGATGGGTTGTTGGGATCTCTGATCTTGTTTTCCTTGTGGATGTGATCCGATCTGTTGTGACCGAATGATTAAGAGGTAAGGTTCTTTATCCTTTGATCTATCTGTTAGATGATTTATTTTGGGTGTGAGGTAAGGGATGATTGTTGATCGGAAATGTGAATTGGTGTAAGACTCTAATGGGCTCTAGTGTGTTATACCTACGGAGATATAGTCGGGGACTACGAAGGGTGTGTGTTCGAGAATTTTAATTCGTATTCAATAAAAGAATGTGAATATAAGAATGATGTAGTAGTTAATTTGTATATTTGTCATGTACTTGAATTTAACCGTAGTAGATGATATGTGTAGGATTGGGATACGAAGTAGGTCCACGGGCATGAAGATTATTGTCACGAGCTTCATATCAGGTGGGTAATTCCTACCTTGGTTAGGTAGATGTTTAATCTTGGTACATGAAATTTTATGTTGATGATGACACCATTATCTTGACTCCACTCATATTATTCCGTTGCTTGATACTTAGTCTTTGAACTTTGAGATGCTCTATTGTTATCTTTACATTTTGTTCATCATTGTTATGGATTACAGATGTTATGGTATGTGGACCCATAGATGCTTAATTATGTGTATGTAGATGAGTACGGTTGTAGTCTTGATTTGTGTCATCAGGATAAATCACTGGTGGGTGATGTTTTAAAAGTGGAGTTGTGTTGTATCATATTCTTTTATGTTGTGTGTCTGTTAGGGATCATGTATCTGTGAAAGGTTGTGTGGATGGTCAATAGTGTGTCGCTACAGACTGGAGGTCCTAGCATGGTTGACTGCCAGTTGTGTATGACTCTCTATGAGATAGAGAGTGTTGTGGATTTATGTGTGTGGAGTTGTGCATCATTACATTTACATGCATGTTGTCGACTTGGTCTCCCTTGTGGTTGAGAGGGTTGTTAGTCATCCTGCCTCCACGGTTACTCGTGGTAGTAGTAGCTAGTGTGAGGGCAGATCATCTGTTGTACCACACTCGGTCACTGTTGATGGTGGTAGTTAGAGTTGTATGCAGTTTGTCGTGTGTGCGATGCTTGACCACTTATGGGTAGTGATAGTCGGAGTGGCCAGCAGCAGGGACCCCCATTGTGTAGCTTATAGCTATTTAGCTGATCGCTACTTATTTATAATGCCCACTGGGCCACTCGAGAGTAGTGGTAGTTATTGAGTTGAGACAGTTGTCATATCGTGCCACCTTGGCCACACTGGGGTCGTGGTAGCGAGCGGGGTGTGCAAGCATGACCATGCATTTGCATTGTCATGTATGATGGCGTCTACATATGTGTGTGTGTGTGTGTGTGTGATCAGTATATATAGATATAGTTTATATATGCTTGTTGTGATGTTGCATTTGTTTGAGCTATGCTTGTTGCATCTGTTTGTACATCATTTTGCATGCTATTTGTATATTCTATACTGTTGTGTGTGTGTAATACCAGTGTACGAGTTGGATCAGACTGTTGTATGCATTTGACCAATATCATGATGTTGTATAGGAGGGACCAAGTTCGTCGATGTTTTTGTTTATGGGATGTTCGTATGGCAGTGTGTTGATTACATGCGTAGTGTTGTATGTATTATATTGTGATATGTGTGTTCAGGTTGTATGAGTTATATTGTTGCAGATCTTCAAGTATGTCAGTACCTTACGTTGTTCAGTTGATCAGTTGATATATGCATTGGTTATCTTATACTGGTGGACATCTGTTGTATCTTTTGAATTGTATACTGTTGACCTTCATATGATATATGATATGCATGCATTATCTTTCATATTACTGTTGAGTTTTTATACTCATCACCATAGAACTTGAGTTTTCTTGTCGCCCAGGTAACAGGTAGCAGACTTCGTGATGAGCTTGGAGCATCGCTAGTTGATTCCATCTCATCTCACTTCTGAGGGTCCTGATATTTTTTTATTTTCGTATGTTTCATGTTATGAATTTGGACTCATATGGTGGCTTGTATTGTTGGTTATTTGTTGGAGTTCACATATACCCTTTTCAGTTTCATTATGGTATTTCTTTACTTTATGGTCAGTCATATCAGTATGTAGTTTGTTGAGTTTATAACTCTATTATGATAGTCTTCCGCTGTTGGTTTTTCATACACTTCATATTTAATCTATTGGTTGTGACTCAATGGCTATGTAACGATTGTATTCTATATTGTCACAAGGGGGTTCCGTTCGTTGGCTGGACAGGGTATACCTCTGGGGTGTGACACTTCTAGCCACCTCTATCAGTCTCATGCCCTTATGGTTCATCCGAGTCCTCAATGACTCATTCACCATTCGCGCTAGCCTTTAGGTGCTTCTATCGGCTGTCATGTCATTGGGTACACTTTGCCAAAAGACTGTGCTTTCGGGACTTCTCCATCGCCAAGAGTTCACGCCTCCTGGACTTCCCCATTACCAAGAGGCCTCGCCTCTAATACTTCCACTACCAAGGCTTCATCCTTGTACTTTCCCTTTGTCAAACATCCATACTTGGACTTTTCTCGCTTGCCTAGCCTCCAGTCAATCATGACTTGCTAGGACTTCTCTTGGCAAGCTTGATCCTCTGATCAGCTGGATCTTCCCTTGCCAGACACGGTCTCCCAGACCTGTCAAAACTTCTTTTTCAAGCACATTCACCCCGTGACTTGCCGGGACTCCACTTCACCAAACATCTAGTCTTCCTTGATCTATTTGGACCTTTTCTTTTCTCATGCAAAGTGTCCTGTCAATCTTGACTCACTTGGACTTCACCTTTGTCAACTCCTAGTTGGACTTTCCAACACTAAGTGTTCGATCACCCTTGACCGACTTAAATTTTCCTTGCCAAATATCTGGTTAACCTTAACCTCCTTGACTTCACTCTCATCTCCATCTGACTATGGATGTCTCATATCATCCCATAGTCATATTATCATCCAAACTCAAACTCAACTCCAACTCAAGTCCCACTCAAACACATTGTCAAATATCAAAACACTACTCGAGTCCCACTTAAGTCTGGTCAATTGTGACCTGGGCCGATTGCACAAACATTGGTTCATTCCAATACTTAGTTATGGGTCAAGGCTCAAACTCTTGTCTTCTAGTCTTGGGGGTTTATCCATTGTGTCTCAGGTTCCATTATAGTTGTTGGTGGAGTTCATATCATCTGGTATCAAAGCTTCGTTTTAAAGGCAAGTGATAAATTTATCTTTACTTGATGTTTTACAAAAAAAAAAAGAAAAAAAAATTATGGTAAAAAAAAAATCATGGTACAAAAAAAAGAAAGTATCAAAAGAAGTTGTTTGTGCAAGATAAAGCTTCATTGAACTCTTAGAATTAACTTCAAGAGTTCATTCCTTGTTTACTAGATTTTTCTCTTAATCTTCTACTCTTTCATTTTTCTTTTTCGCTATCATAAGTTTCGTTGTTTCTCTTGTTTGTTCTTTTATTTTCTTTTCCATCATCATAATTTTGATTGTTTTCTCTTGTTTTGAATTGCTACGTGATATTTTGATTTGTTCTAGAGTTTAATTAAGAACTAAAGAGATCCTCAATTAAACACAAGTGTGAGTGACTCTCGAGAGACAAAAATATATATACGTGAGGGAGTTCTTTGTGAGGTTTCTTTCATCTTTAAAGAAATGTCCAACAACCAAGAAGATGGTACAACTAAGAAGACTAGACAACCTCTAAATATGCAAGTGCAAGCATTGATGGGAGAAATGAGACAGATGATGAAGGTTGAATTAGAATCTATCTATGAGAGATTGGATCGAGTAGAAGGTTGAGGACACCAAGAAGACATCAACAAGATCATTCTATGATGCATAACAGAGGTGTGCTCAGTGGATTAATGTGGAAGAAGAAGAGGGAGTGAAAAAATTTGGTGAGAAAAACTACAATCGAGATTGAATTAGATATAGAATGGGTGTAAATAGAAGGAATCATGACTTAGGGGGAATAAAACTGAAGGTTTCATCCTTCCAAGGAAAAAGATCTAGAAGTTTATTTAGAGTGTGAAACTAAGATGGAGATGATATTTGAGTGTCATGATTTCTTAGAGCTTATGAAGGTTAAACTAGTTGTCATTGAATTCACTAATTATACTATTGTTTGGTGGGATCAAGTGGTGATGAATTAGAAAATAAATAGAGAGCAACCATGTCAACTTAGGAGGAGATGAAAGTGCGCATAAGAAGGAGGTTTGTACCTAGCCATTATTATAGGAGCTTATATCAGCGGCTGCAAAGGTTCTCTCAAGGCTCCAAAAGTTTGGATGAGTATTTCAAGGAGATAGAGTTGTCCATGATGCATGCTAATATCGATGAAGATCGGGAAGCCACCATGACTAGATTTTTGCATGGTTTAAACTTAGAAATTATTGATATTATTGTATTGCAGCATTATGTTGAGCTGTCGGACATGGTCCACTAGACCCTAAAAGTGGAGGAACCATTCAAGAGGAGAGGATTGACAAAGAAGGGACAACCCATGGAGGGCAGCTCCAAGAAGAGGCGAGCAACTGCAAAACAAGCCAAAGTTTGAACCATTCAAGAAGCCCAAACCAACAATGTCCGCTACTCAAGGTACTATCGAGTCCACTTCTTCTAAATCCTGTGATATCAAGTGATTTAAATGCCAAGGGTGTGGTCACATAGCCAACCAATGTGTGAACAAAAGAGCGATGGTGATAAATGCCCAAGGGGAGCTTGAGTCAGAAGATGAGGATGAAATAGCTAAGGAAGTCCTACAAAAGGAAGACAGTGATGATGAGCAACATGTTGGTGTTAGAGACTTATTGGTGGCTTGACGAGTTGTCAATCTACAAGCTAAGGAGGAAGAAGATAATCAAAGGGAAAAATTATTTCATACTTATTGTTTAGTGAATAATAAGGTTTGCATCATTGTTACTGATGGAGGGAGTTGCACCAATGCGGCAAGTACTGATTTGGTGGAGAAATTATGTTTATCAACTCAGAAACATCCGTGTCCCTATCGACTTCAGTGGTTGAACGATTGCGGTGAAATCAAGATAACAAAGCAAGTCTTGGTAGCAATTTTCATTGGCAAATATGAAGATGAGTTGTTGTGTGATGTAATTCCCATACATGCATGTTATCTATTGTTAGGGAGACCTTGGCAATTTGATCAAAAGATAACTTATGATGGACTGACAAATAGGTATTCCTTTATTCGAAAGGGACACCTATTATTCTTGTACCCTTGACTCCAAGATAAGTTATGGAGGATTAGCTAAAATTACAAAAAAAAAAACAAATGAAAATAAGAGAGAAAAAGAAACTGAGAAAAAAAGAAAAGAAAAGAGAAAAAGAAATTGATAAAAAAAAAAGATAAGAAGAGAGAAAAAGAAATTAAGAGAAAAGTAGTTGAGAGAACGAAGCAAAAAAAAATTGAAATGGGGAAAAAATTGAGAAAATGGTAGATGGAGAGGGGGGAAAAAAGAGAGAAAGGAAAATAGCTTTTATGAAAAAAAAGAGTGAGATAAAATGAGCTTTGTTTTCAAATAGGTTGCTTCTTATCCTTTTGTATAAGGAGACACTCTTGAGCACTAATGAGTTTAACGATTCTTTGCCAAGTATTGTTGTTTCTCTTTTGTAAGAATTTGAGGATGTCTTTCCCGAAGAGGTTCTATATGGTTTGCCTTCAACTCAAGGAATTGACCTGCATATAGAAGCAATCTGGAGGAAACAAAGGAACTTTAAAGGCAAATTACTAAATTGCTAGAGAAAGGGTATGTCCAAGAAAGCATGTGCCCTTGTGCCATTCCTGCGTTACTAGTTCCTAAGAAAGATGGGACATAGAGGATGTGTGTGGATTATCAAGCCATCAACAACATAACGATAAAGTATCGCCATCCAACTCCAATGCTTGATGAGTTGTAGGGTTCTTGTGCGTTCACAAAAATTGACCTTAGGAGTGGATATTATCAGATTATGATGAAGGAAAGTGATGAATGGAAGATGGGTTTTAAGACCAAGCATGACTTATATGAATGGTTAATAGTGTCTTTTGGTTTAACTAATGCTTTGAGCACTTTTATACGTTTGATGAACCATTCTTTGCATGCTTTCTTAGGACGATTTGTTGTTGTGTATTTTGATGATATTTTAATTTATAACTGTTATTTTTGTAACAAAGGATACTACAATTATATGAAAGAAATCCTATTTATATACAAGATTAGGACCTATTCAAAAGACTAAACCAAATCCTATCCTAGGAATAAAATAAATTTTATCCTAGGAAATAATTATTCCTAATGATATTTAGGGATAATAAATTATCCCTAGTCATAATATTCTAACACTCCCCCTCAAGCTGAAGAATATAAATTATATGCACCCAGCTTGTTACATATATAGTCAATTTGAGGACCTCTCAGTGACTTAGTAAATATATCTGCTAGCTGATCATGTGAGTTAACAAGACTAGTAGATATTTCTCCAGATATGACTTTCTCTCTGACAAAGTGACAGTCGACTTCAATATGCTTTGTCCTCTCATTAAAAACTGAATTTGAGGCAATATGCATGGCGGCTTGGTTATCACATATAAGTGACATTTGTGTAACGTCTCCAAACCTTAGCTCTTGAAGCAACTGTTTGAGCCATATAAGTTCTTGACTGACTATGGTCATAGCTCGATACTCTGCCTCTGCACTAGATCTTGCCACAACATTCTGCTTTTTGCTTTTCCAAGAAACAAGGTTATCTCCGACAAATATACAAAAATCAGAAGTAGATCTCCTATCAATGGGAGATCCTGTCCAGTCTGCATCAGAATATCCTATGACTCGAGTATGTCCTTTGTCTTCATACAAAAGACCCTTTCCTGGAGCGCCTCTGATATATCGAACAATGCGAATCACAACATCCCAATGTTCTTTACACGGAGAGTTGAGAAACTGACTTACTACACTTACTGCAAATGAGATATCTGGACGAGTAACAGTAAGGTAACTTAATCTTCCTACTAATCGCCTGTATCGTTCAGGATCTAGTAGAGGCTCCCCCTGATTTGGTAGGAGCTTGACATTATGATCCATAGGATTATCAACTGTCTTTGAGTTTAACATTCCTGTTTCTTCTAGAATATCCATTGCATATTTCGTTTGAGATATAATGATCCCATTTCTGGACTGTGCTACTTCTATCCCCAAGAAGTATTTAAGCCTGCCGAGATCCTTTGTCTGGAAATGTTTGAAAAGATGTTGTTTCACTTGTGAGATCTCGAGATGATCACTACTTGTGATGACAATATCATCAACATAAACCACTAGATAAATGCAACCAGTCGATGAGTGGCGATAAAAGACAGAATGGTCAGCCTCGCTCCGAGTCATGCCAAACTATTGAATTATAATACTAAATCTACTGAACCATGCTTTGGGTGACTGCTTGAGACCATATAAAGATTTTCGCAAGCGACATACAAGACCAGAAGACTCCCCCTGAGCAACAAAATACGGAGGTTGCTCCATGTAAACTTCTTCGAGCAGGTCACCATGTAAGAACGCATTCTTGATGTCCAACTGATAAAGAGACCAGTGTTGAATCGCAGCAATGGACATGAGTAAGCGTATAGAGGACATCTTGGCAACAGGAGAAAACGTGTCCCCATAATCCAATCCGAAGATCTGAGTATAACCTTTAGCAACGAGACGAGCCTTAAGCCGATCAACCGTTCCGTCTGGACCAACCTTCACTGTATATACCCATCGACAACCAACAACTGACTTTCCTGGTGGTAGAGGAACGAGATCCCAAGTCCCACAACTCTGTAAGGCACTCATTTCGTCGAGCATAGCCTGTTTCCATCCTGGATGGGCAAATGCATCTCCTGCAGTCTTTGGAAGAGAAACAGACGACAAGGAGGAAAGACAAGAATAATAGGAAGGAGAAAGACGATGGTAACTCAAAGAAACATAATGTGGAGAAGGATTACGAGTGGAACGTATACCTTTCCGAAGGGCAATGGGAATATCAGACTCAGAAGACTGGACCGGAGGAAGGGGCGGAGGACCTGGTTCCAGAGATGATTCCATGGCAGAGTCAGTGTTGGCCGGCAGCAAAGCAGGACGAGGACGACGCTGATAAACCTGCAACGGAGGAGGAATTGGGGCTGGGGGTGATAGAGAATCCTCCGGAGGATCAAAGACTGATACAGACATAGAAGGATAAAATTCAGACGATGACTCTGAAGACCCAAAGAAAGGAACTGAATCAAAGAACGTGACATCGGCAGAGATGAAATACCGTCGGAGAGTAGGGGAATAACACTTATACCCTTTCTGAGACCGTGGGTACCCAAGGAAAACACATTTATGCGACCGAGGAGATAGTTTATCAATGTCAGGATCAAGAGCATGAGCAAAACATGTAGAACCAAAAACCCTAGGTGGTAAAGGATGAAGGGACTGCTTTGGATAAAGTACATGATGAGGTATTTGACCCTGTAAAGTAGAGGAAGGCATCCGATTGATGAGATAACATGCAGTAAGTACGACGTTATCCCAAAAATGAAGAGAAACATGAGAGTGAAGGAGAAGAGTCCGGGTGGTTTCGAGAAGATGGCGATTCTTTCGTTCTGCAACTCCAATCTGTTGGGGGTATGAGGACAATACTTTCGATGTAATATGTCGTGAGATGCCAAGAAGGTTTGAAGCGAAGTAGATAGATATTCACGTACATTATCACTCTGTAAGGATCAAAGAGGGATACCAAATTGTGTTTTAATTTCATTAAAAAAAGATTGGAAAATAAAAAATAATTCCGAACGATCCTTTATCAGATATAACCAAGTACAATGAGAAAAATCGTCTACAAAGGTAACAAAATATCGTGTCCCCAATGTAGAGGCAACACGACTTGGACCCCAAATATCGGAATGAACCAAAGCAAAGGGAGACGTAGCCCGACTTATAATGCGAGGAGAAAACGAACTACGTACATGCTTGCCTAACTGACACGACTCACAAGACAAAGACTCTAAGTGAGACAGACTAGGATGTAATTGTTTTAACTTATCAAGACCAGGATGTCCCAACTGAGCATGAATAACAAGTGGAGATGCTGCCGCCGCACCAACAAGAGAGTTTTGGTGAAGTTGATATAGACCATGAGACTCATATCCGGAGCCAATCATCCTCCCCGTACTCCGGTCCTGTAATGAAACAGAAGATTTAGTAAATGAGATGACACAATCAAGAGACCGAGTGAGCTGACTTATTGATAATAAATTAAAGGAAGCTCCGGGAACAAAAAGAACATTCTGAATGGGAAGAGATGGAGAAGAACATTTTGATACTCTTGTCATGTTGTTTCTCTACTTCATTTCTGAATTCTTTGAACCTTTCAAAGGCTTCAGACTTGTATTTCATCAAGAACACATACCCAAACCGTGAGTGATCATCGGTGAAGGTAATGAAGTAGCTATAGCCTCCTAAAGCTTGAGTTGACATAGGTCCACATACATCACTATGTATTAGGCCTAGCAACTCTCCCACTCATTCACCTTTTCCTGTAAAAGGTAACTTAGTCATCTTGCCTTTTAAGCATGATTCGCATGTATCGTATGAATCCAATTCAAACGATTCTAGAATTCCACATCGGTGTAATTCGGACATGCGTTTCTTGCTTACATGGCCAAGACGACAATGCCACATGTAGGAGTCTATTTGATTATCCTTTCGAGCATGCTTGTTGCTCGCTTCGATATTGCAAATGTCACTGGATACGTCCAACGTATAAACACCATTGCTTAAAGTTCCAGTCCCATAAAGAACTCCATTCAAAGTTATGTAACAACAATTGTTACTAAAAGTCAAATGGTACCCATTTCTATTTAAACAAGAAATAGAAATGATGTTCTTTATCAACGAAAAACATAAAAGCAATTGTCCAGTTCTAAGACAAGTCCTGCAGGGAGTTTCAACAAATACGTTCCGATGGCGAGTGCAAAGAACCTTTGCTCCATTCCCAACACGTAAATTTGACTCTCTCGATGATGAGTCTTCTTCTATTCCTTAGCCCATGTATGTCATTACATATATGTGAGCCACACCCAGATCCAATACCCAAGTGTTTGAGGAAATAGAATGACAATCAATAACGAAGATATCTCAAGAAGATGGGGCATCCGATGCCTTATTCTTCTTCACGGACTCAAGATAAATCTTGCACTTTCTTCAAGAATGGCTCTCCTTGCCATAATGATGGCAAGTTTCCTTTGTGCTAGTTCTACCTTCTTAGCCCTTCTCTTCTTTCCCTTCTCATTGCCTTTGACTTCCTCTTAGAACCTTTCTTCGAGGAATCAACTAACAACACCCCTCGCTCATGCTTCTCGAAGACTCCACAGCCTTCAAAGATATCGAGCGATCACAGATGAACCTTCTAGCATCTCAGAGGTGAAGAGGAGCTTTGAGACTTCGAACCTTTCGAATCTCACTTGCTCATCAACCGACTCACAAAGATGAAGGACTACGATATGAGCATCCATATGCTCATGCTGCTTTCGTAGCTTGGGTTCCATCGCGGCTAGCATGATGCAACTCATTTGTTCAGAATCACTCACATGTTTCTGATAGGCCAACAATTGGTCCAGAGTTGCATCGTCACTAGGACGGGCGGGAAGAGGCGCTTCGAGGACATTTGCAAGCTTTTCAACCTTGAGAACAATTCTCAAGCTTCTAAGCCAGTCCAAGAAGCTCGGCCCAGTCAATATATTCGAATCCAAAATGGAACGCAAATTCAAAGACATCATGATCAATCTTAGAAATACAAAACGAGCATATATGAGAAAGATGATTTTAAAATGCATCAATATACATTTATAAATCCCATTCATTTTTCGAATTTCAAAAACCCCAAAATCACTTCGGGAGATCGTAGGTCCATCTCCGAATGGGCTGATATCCATCATAGATATGAATAACCTTGGAGAGAGTCCAACAAGCCATTCATAACTACGACGGTAGGTATCAACTATACCGATTGCATATCACGTATATGCAACTATCACAATGTGCTATCAACTAATTGAATGTTCACACATACATCGGGTTGTTAACACATTAACAAGTATGCATCATATGCATAGCACCCAACTTCACCTCCCTTTACATCGACATTGGAGAGAGTCCAACAAGCCGATGCTCCAGGTTAAAGCCAACCCATTAATCGAGAAATAATTTTAATATGGTTGGAGCGCATTCAACCAATTAGCCCAGCTTGGAGAGAGTCCAACAACCAAAGCTAACGATTGACCTCTGACTCTTACCATATTAGTATTAACCTATTCCATGGTTTGAACATGTTCGGGTTCGAGCCGGGCTTGGAGAGAGTCCAACAACCCAAACAAGAAACGGAACTCTGGTTCTAACCATATTAATGGAAGGTGTAGGCTTTAATATTGTTTAAGGGTTTTTATGTCTCATCCTCTTTGCATGCAAATAACTATTATCTACATGGTATGACATACATGGCATACATCTACATGTCACGACACGCATGGCATAATGTTATGCATCTAATGCAATTACATGACATATAATTATGTCATGTATATAATTTCCTTATATGTCATAACTATTTATGGAAATAAAATATGTTTAAGATTTGATTCTCCAAATCAAATCATAATTAAATTAGGAAACAAATTTCCAAATCTAATCACATATTTTATTTATGGAATTATTTGATTAAGAAAAATCTATTTAGGAAACCAATTTCCTAAATCATCAAAACTACTTATGGAAATAAAATATTTTAAGATTTGATTTCCCAAATCAAATCATGATTAAATTAGGAAACAAATTTCCAGAATCTAATCAAATATTTTATTTATGGAAAATATCAATTTCATAAATACTTCCAACTTTCCAAAAGTGGAAGATTTCCATAAATACTTCTAGACTTTCCAAAATTGAAAAATTTCCATAAATACTTCTAAATTTCCAAAATTAGAAAATTTCCAGAAATACATTATGACTATCGCAAAACCATTTTACGATTATGTCGAAACACAACCTGGGCTCTGATACCACTGTTGGGTTTCCGGCACCGCAGCGTGTGTGTGTTCGATCACGTTTCGTAAACATGAACACAGCGGAAGCAATAAAAATAATAAATCTACATTTATTACAACACACACAATACACGCATGCATATTACAACAAGTGTAGACATAACCGTAAATTTAAATTTGCAATAAAAGGAAATTTATCTACGTTATACCTTTCGTATGACGTGTAGCGGGAACGGCATCAACCGGAACGATCCTCGCTAGAATCGTCTCTATCCGTATCCACGCCGAGTTCCTCGGGATGACTTCGCTAAGCCACGAGCTTCGTCTTCGTACGGGTTACTAGCCTTGTGTTGAAGACGACGTGATCGAGAGATGATCACGATCTGAATCCAAATTCGGATCCTAATACGAGTTCTCAAAACTCGCTTCTCCGGAGAGGTATTCGTCAACCAATTGATGAATCCTTCGTCCTCCACCTCAGAGGATTACCAGAGATCGAATCCC
Source organism: Wurfbainia villosa (assembly GCA_025175895.1). Lineage (NCBI taxonomy): Eukaryota > Viridiplantae > Streptophyta > Magnoliopsida > Zingiberales > Zingiberaceae > Wurfbainia > Wurfbainia villosa. The sequence continues at coordinate 7,656,157 of CM046004.1, read as the reverse complement.
CGGTAAGTTAGCCGCTGTCAGAGCTCTAACCGTCGTCCCAAATGACGCCCGAGAGGAGAACAAGCTGTCCAGAAAACTGGACAGCTTTGGTGGAGGTGATAGGCGCCGGCCAACCAAGGGAGATAGAGCTCACCTTGATGCCAAACTTGAAGGAGATCACCGGAGCACTAACCGGTAGCAGCTCGATGCCGGCGAGGGGGAAGGAAGCAGCCTTCTGGACGCCGGTTGGAGGAGCAATGGGCGGCGGTTTAGGGTTGGCGCCGAGAGCTCCCTCAATGGGGTGGGCGGCAACCTTAGGGCAAGGGGTTTTTGGATTAGGGCTTAATTATCCCTTAAGCCCTCTTTTATAGAGAACTAATTCTCTTAATGGTTATTGGATCATAACCATTAGGCCCGTTAACCCGCTCCATTAAGATAAGTTAAAATAAACCAAACCATGATGGTTTATTTTAAGTTAAAACGAACAGAACCAACTTTTGGTTCATTCGTTTAAAATAAACCAAACCCTTTGGTTTATTCTCATCCATTGGATTAGAACCAAACCATTTTGGTTCATCCATTATGTCTTCATAAGACACGGCCCATCCACGCTTCCATTGCGATCAAACGATTTCATGCTCGCTTATGTTTGGTCCAACCAAACTTAGTTTCTCTCCGAGAATCCCATTCTCAAGCTCGTTTTAAATCCTTCGGATTATGCTCATTGTGCGTGTGACCAAATAGGTTCTCGGTTTATGTTGGCCGTCTATAATTAACCATTAATTATAGAACGATCATGAGTGGCACCTAGTAGTACATCATGATCCCCAATTAATCGAAAAGATCAACGGTTGATCCAGAACTATTTCTGAAACCCTTCAGCAGCTCGAATGATTCATGCCCCATTCCCTTCACTCATCTTATACCCACTTGGTTCAGGACATGGTCTATAGTGTCAGTCCCCACTAGGCTGACTACGTCACACCTAGCCCAAGTATCATTTCCTCGTCCTACGGATTCTAGTTACTGCACATGTATCGAAGAGTACCTTACTCTAAACATGTAATGTTTTGGCCAAAGACTTTAGTAACAATCCGACGAGAGGCCATGGGTATACATCTCCTCGCAAGGAGTGGTGAATCCTTTATAGGCTATTCAAACACCTTCGATCACTTCGACTTATACCCAATCATCCCGGGTCCACATCTCCTTAGAGATGTTTCCTTAAGATGTCAAAGCATAAGTCTCCATGATCAAGATGACTTGAATACCGTAAGTCAAAGGAACATCGTACTTAAGCTACAGTAAGAACTTCATTGACATATCTATATATGCAGAGAACCATATGAAGTCTTACGGCTGGTCACTCCAATGAACTAGTTACCATAACTAGCATCCACGATCAACTCCGACATCACAATGTCTCCATCCGGAGAATCACCGCTTGGATACACCAAGGAGTATACTCGTAAATCTCGCTAATTGATGGTGTCCAAATCCATCAATTCATCGACTAGGATAATTCCGATACATCACAATTACACATGTAGAGATACTCACTAGTTGTGATCCAATCACAAATTCTCTCTGAATCGATCGTGGACATTCAAGAAATGAGTTTAAGATCCAATCAAATACATAAAACATGTATACTCAAATAGTGAATCTTCATTTATCATATAAATGGTTCATACATAAGGCGATTGCCTTAGGACATCTCTCATATATTACTAACACCACCTGTTCATGTAGACCTACCTCTTCGCAGGTCTGATAGGGTACGTCGTCAGCCTGAGAGATACTCATTTCTCTTGTCTGACCATGATGACGTTATGCTCGTTGAGAATGAGCCTACCTCTTATCAGGAAGTTGTGATGAGCTCAGATTCTGAGAAATGGCTAGAGGCCATGAGATCCGAGATGGAATCCATGTACACCAACCAAGTATGGACTTTGGTTGATCCACCTGAAGGGGTCAACCCCATTGGGTGTAAGTGGGTCTTTAGGAGAAAGACTGACATGGATGGACTTACGCATACCTATAAGGGTCAATTGGTGGCTAAAGGTTTCAAGCAAATTCATGGTATTGACTATGATGAAACCTTTTCTCCAGTGGCGATGTTTAAGTCCATTCGGATCTTGCTTGCTATTGCAGCATACCACAATTATGAGATCTGGAAAATGGATGTCAAAATCGCGTTTCTGAATGGAAACTTACTCGAGGATGTGTACATGACACAATCTGAGGGTTTTGAAGATCCACAGCATACTGGGAAAGTATGCAAGCTGCAAAGGTCCATTTATGGGCTAAAGCAAGCCTCTCGGAGCTGGAATCTTTGATTCAATGATGCGATCAAACAGTTTGGTTTCATCAAGAATGAAGATGAACCCTGTGTCTACAAAAGGGTTAATGGGAATACAGTTGTCTTCCTTGTATTGTATGTGGATGACATACTACTCATTGGGAATGACATCCCTTCGCTACAGTCTGTGAAGACGTGGCTGGGGACGTGCTTCTCAATGAAGGACTTAGGTGAAGCAGCCTGTATTCTAGGCATCAAGATCTATAGAGATAGATCTAAGAGATTGCTTGGCCTAAGTCAGAGTACATGCATTGACACGGTATTACTACGGTTTGCCATGCAGAATTCCAAGAAGGGACTTCTGCCGATGTCACATGGTGTGAGTCTTTCAAAGACTCAAAGTCCCTCTTCTAGAGAGGAGAGAGATCGCATGGATAAGATCCCTTACGCATCTGCTATAGGATCTATCATGTATGCCATGCTGTGTACTTGTCCTGATGTCTCGTATGCTTTGAGCATGACGAGTAGATACCAGTCAGATCTAGGTGAGCGTCACTGGATAGCAGTCAAGAATATTCTTAAGTACTTGAGAAGGACTAAAGAATATTTCTTGATATTTGGAGGCGATGAGGAACTAGCTGTAAAGGGTTACTGGATGAAACCCAACGGCCGGGATGATTATAGATCACAGTCAGGGTTCATGTTTTGTTTGAATGGTGGCGCTGTGAGCTGGAAGAGTTCCAAGCAGGACACAGTTGCTAATTCTACAACATGTACTGAATATATCGGTGCTTCCATCTCATTTGAGAGATTATCGATAGAGGAGATGTGAAGATTTGCAGAGTACCCTCAGAGGCTAACATCGCAGATCCCTTAACCAAGGCTTTGGCACAGAAAAAGCATGATGGTCACACTAGGTCATTGGGTATTAGATACTACGGTGATTGACACTAGTGCTAGTGGGAGATTGTTAGTGAAAGCCCTAGAGTCAATCATGTGATGATTGTTGTATGGACTTTATTGTATCATATTCCTATTTATAAAGGCATGGTTATTATATTTACTTGTATTGATGCCAAATAACTAAATATAATAATGTCCTTGAGTAGTAGGTTCTTATCTATATCAATCGATTGGTTGAATCGATAATGAGATGATATAGAGAACACTACTCTTAATCATTCCTAGTCAAGTATTAACATTCAGGGACAATGTTAATGCGTAGAGACTAGCATGTAGGTCAACATGATGACTTGATCTCACAAGTCATGGATATGAGATATCGAGTTGACACATGGGTATACATTAGAGAATGTATACTGAATGACCCTCCATGAGAAAGTATCGTGGATCGTTATATGAGTGTCATATACTTTCTCATGTGGCTATTAGTATGACTATTAGTCCTTAGACCTGAAGTCACCATGGTTCCCTACATAAGGCGTTGCATACTTTGTTTTCACAAACGTCACCCGTAAATGGGTGGACTATAAAGGCGATTACTGGGTATGTAACAAATTATGCGGAGGGATGTGAGTGATGTAGATGGGATCTATCCCTCCTATATGACGGGAGTGACATCGATATTCTTGATAGAGTGAGACCACGAAGTGCATGGCCATGCCCAAATAAGTCAATATGAGATATTGAGCTCATTTGATTAGAGTGAGTCTACTTGGAGTTCAAGATTTAGATTGTACCAAGGATGACATGGTCTATGCCTCGATTGGTCAATCTAGATATCAAAGATAGAGGGACATTGTCACATATTGTGAGAGTCACAATTAGTAGTCACAAAGGTGATGTTGGAGCTCAACATTCTTGTAACTTGGGTAGCAATGATGTGTTGCTAGATACCGCTCATTTCTTATGTTCCTAAATCGGTTTAGGGACATTGCCAACGTTACAAGAACCTATAGGGTCACACACATAAGGGCAATTAGATGGAGATTAGGTTCATATGATGAACCATGAGGATTAGGTTCATGGGATGAACCTAATTGGATTAAGAGTAATCCAAATTAGACTAATTGAGTTAGACTCAAGTTGATTCAAGTGTTGAATGAGTCTAATTTAGATTTGATTCATCAAATCAATTTAAATTAATGAATAGAGATTCATTAAATTAAATTGACTTGAATCAAATGGTTGGATTTGATCAACCATGGGAGATAAGAGGTCAAGTTTGACTTGACTTGAGAGGGAAGATGAAAGGTCAAGTTTGACTTGACCAAATGTCATGTCATGATGATGACTTGGCATGGCCGGCCAATGATGATGTTCCACATCATCATGGACACATCATGGGGTGCCACCTCATGAGGGAGACCAAGAGCCATTGGCTCTTGGAGTTACATGCATGCATGTAACCCCCTTATAGTGGGTTATGGATGATGTGAAGTTAAGTTGTGTAACTTCATCTTCTTCCTCTTCTCTTCCCTCAAGCTCTCTCTTCCTCATCTAGCCATGAACGTCCAAGGGGTGCTAGCACACTCTAAGGTGTTTTTCTCCACCATTTGTCCGTGTGGATACTTGTAGAGGAGTGTACACTTGACACTCTCGAGTTCCGGCGAACCTTTTGGACGAGCGGGATTTGCGAAGGGCGTCGCATCGAGGGTAACGTCCTTATCATGTAGATCTAAGGTAGATCTAGGGTTTTATACAAACACATACATGTTTTAGTTTTAATACATCTTCGCACGGATCCATGGCCAGACTTCTGGGGTTTCCGCAACGCAAAAAAGCGGTTTTTGTGGCTCGGAAAGTCCAACAATATACGTATCAAATTTCATGATTTTTCGATATACGTAGAATTACTTATGATTTTTTAAAATTTGATTCTGATAATTGAAATTCAGAAATTTCAGTTATCAGTCGACTGCCCTTGGTGGCAGTCGACTGATGTGAGTGTCAGTCGACTGGTAGATGACGGAGTCGACTGTCAATGTTGATTTCGGAAAAACTAGGTTTGTTTAGCCCGTGTTTAGCTGCGATTAAGGTCCTTAACCACTCCTAACCCTAGGATATGCTTTGGGAAGCATTATAAAGGGTGAAAATCCATTGGATATGGATTTGGAAAGATGTTAGGTCAAAGTATCAAATTTAAGGATGGAAGAGTTCATGTTTGAACTTTGAACCTTAATTTTGATGGTTTAGAGTTCATATTGGCTTAGGGAATTCCCAAGGACATTGTTGGTGCAATGGTCAAGGGGGAGCAAGCCTTTAGGGGGAGTTATCCATCATGGGATGATAGATGTGTTTTTCTTCTTGAAGGGGAGAAGTATTGGGAGAGTATCATCAATTGAAAAAATTGATGGGTTTTTGAGAGACCCAATTTGGAAATTGGGAGAGTGGATAGGATTGCCTCTCTTGAATGATATGGAACTTATCACTAGGAAGATGGTAGACATCCTAGATATTTTTGGATCAAGGGGAAGATTGTAAGATCTCATTGGGACATGAGACATTGACCTCCTTAGAGAGATAACCTTTTTGATGTATGTCAAAAAGGGGGAGAAAGTTTAAATTACCAATTTGGGATAATTGGTAAGGAAATTTGAGTTACGGGCCTAACTCAAGGTTTGTTTTGTCAAACATTAAAAAGGGGGAGAGTGTTGGTGCAATCAGCCCAGGTCACGATTGACCAGACTCGAGTTTGACTCGAGTGATGTTTTGATGTTTGACAAAGTAAGTTGACATTGATGTTTGACATTAATGTCTGTTGATGTTTTGGGGAGATTGTTTATACAATCAACCCGGGTTATGTTTAACTGGACTCGAGTTTGACTCGAGGGAGACTTTGATGGTTGACTAGAGTTGACCATGTGATTATGGAAAGTCCAAGTCATGGGTACTTGGCATGGAAAGTCCAAGTGGGACACTTGACATTTGGGAAAGTCTAAGCATGGGTCGTGGCATGGAAAGTTCAACATGGGTTGGCAAGGGAAAGTCCAAGCTTGAGTCTTGGCATTTGAGAAGTCCAAGGGGTTTGATATTGGCGGCGTAAAGTCCAAGCGGAGTCTTGGCGGCGTAAGTCCAATGTGCCTTGGCGGTGTAGACACCGTTAGCATGACATAGCCGAGGGAATCACCTGGAGGCTAGCGCGATGGATGAACAAGTCATGAATGACTTGGAGGGATCCGAGAGGCGTGAGGCTGATGGAGGTGGCTAGAAGGCTTAGGTTTAGGCTAAGGGTGGTCTAGAAAGTATGGGGGCACCATGCTTGGGCTTAAACCTCATGTTTGAGGTGTGCCAGTCGACTGGTGCTATGTGACAGTCGACTGGTGTAGTCAACTAGGGTTTGACTACGGGAATAGGCCTAGCAGTCGACTGCCATAGGTGGGCAATCGACTGATTGGTTGAGCAGTCGACTGATCTTGTGATCAGTCAATTGGTGCTCGTGAAATCGGGCACAGAATGGAGTCGAGACTCGACTAGTCGAGTGAAGGCTCCATCAATCGACTGATGGGTATCATCACTCGACTGATGATGGATCCGTTGGACTTATCCAACGTGGATCTAGTCGTTGTCTCACGACAACAGTGGCATCAGTCGACTGATGGTCCCGAGCAGTCGACTGATCATCCTGAGCAGTCGACTGATCGACTTTTTCCAGCACAGGTTGAAGCTTTAAATGGAGCTCGTGATGGAGGAAAAACAAAGCAATTTTCTTGGGCGATTTGAAGGGGAATAGTTGGTGCTTTTCCAGTCCTTCAAGGCTAGTCCAAGGAAAACAAAGATCAAGCAACCAAAGTGCTCTTGTAAAGTGTTTTTCTTTACTTGCAGTGTATTTCTTACTTGTATTAGCTTGTATCTTTTGTATTACTTAGTGTAATCATTGTACGAGGTTTCTCCACCTCCGACGTATTGTCGAGAAGGAGTTATTTGTGATTAGTGAGTGCGTGTGCATCACTAGAGCTCTTTAGAGCTCGATCCGTGGAGTATGAACCATTCGGTTCCGAACCACGTTATATGACCGTGTTGTTATTGTGTATCTTGTTTTATTTATTTGTTATTACTATTCCGTTGTGCTAACAAGATTGTAGACGATCAAATGCGAAAGAATTCCATCACGCAATGCTATTCACCTCCCCTCTAGTAGCCTCAAATCTCCTACAGTCAACATCCCTCAAAAAATCGAGGAGAGAGTATCTCTCAGTTGGAATATTCCAGAGTGACTGAAAGTCTGATATATTTGTTGAGATGTACACGATGATACTTAGCTTATGTAGTAAGTAAATTGAGTAGATTCACAAATAATCCCGGTGTTGAGCACTGAAAAGAGATAACAAGAGTACTGAAGTACTTAAAAATATACTCATAATTATGGCTTGCATTATACAATATATTCGACTATAGTTGAAGGATAGAATGATGTGAATTGGATATATGAAGTGAAAGACTTAAAATTTACAAGTGGATATTTATTCACTTTAAGGTGTAGTCATTTCATAGAAATCTTCTAAGCAAACCTAATAACTAGATCTATAATGAAATCTAAATTTATAACCGTTAATAAGTGTGGCGAAGAAATTGAATGACTACGATAATTTTTAAAAGATGTCCTGAGATGACTGAAATCTATACTGACAATCTACATATATTGTGATAGTTAGTTGGCAATTGGATGGGCGCAAAGCCACTTGTGTAATGTAAATCTAAATATATGCATCATAAACATAATATTATTAGGCAACTACTCTCAATAAAAATTATCATTGTTGAATATATAAAGTCAAAGGATAATTTTGCGAATCCACTAACTGATGTAGGCGTATCTAGCATCTTGATCAATTTTTATCATAAGATGTGATCCCGCCTTCCTCTAAATCATAACAAGGACAAATTGAGCCCTAAAATAAAGATTTCAATTCCTCCATGTCCCCCTGACATGAATATCCTTCATTTTGGATCAGAATGAGGTGTAAAAGAGTTCCTAGAGGCTACCATGGCCTACCCGTGGTCACCACCACGAGCGTGGATCATTCCATGGCTCAACATGGGACCTCCAGTAGGAACCATGACCTATCTATATTCCCCACCACAGTCGTGGTCCTCACCATAGCATAACTATGGATTAGTCCACGACCATGATTTCCACCATAGCCTAACTGTGGACCAGACCATGACCATAATGCACTGTTGCCGTTATTTAGAATTTCATTAATATTTTATTATTAATTTTATTTATTTTATTTTTAGTTTTAAAATTCTTATATTTACTTTTATGTTTCGTTAAGAAATTTTTATTTTAGTTTGTTTATTTTTTTTTTAACTTTCTTACTGTTAAGAAATTTCTGTTAATGTTAGTTTATTTTTTTTAGCATTAAGAAACATTCTCTTTCTAAGCCTATTTAAACATAGTTTAGGCTCTGGTAAGATATTCAGTTTGATTAATAATATTTCTCTTTTTGTTTAAATAAAGAGGTGATCTTCTTTTGTTGGCGAATTATCCCTCTCCTTCGATTCTCTCTGCCCCCTTCTATTCTAACCTCATGCATGGAAGGTTTTTAGTGTCACCCCGCTACCCCACTTGTGTCAATTGGTATCAGAGCACTAGATCCATGGAAGGTCAACGAGAACATAATTATTATCGTGATCGGTAGATTTTGATTGAGGAAGTCGCACCCTAGGATCAAAGTACCCGTGAGCTCATTGATCTATAGAGACCAATCACGGAGTTATCTTGGCGATCCATGAATGGTTATCATGATCATGGTTATGGATGTGATTAGTAGGTTCCGATTGAGGAAGCCGCACCTCAGGATCGATGTTCTCAAGAAACCATTACGGATCTATAGAGATAAGTCGCAGAGTTATCTTGATGTCTAAATCTTAAAGATCATAAGATATTTAATCGACACACTACTTCGAATTTTGAACAATTGTATCACCGTAATCATGAATAACGGTGTGAAGACCTTGGTTTTCACATCAAGCTTCTCGAGTTTTCCAACGTATTACATGAAAAAAATAGTATTGATTGAATTGACGAAGTCGAACAGATTTTTTATTTCGAAGAAGTTCTCGATCATGCTACAGTAAAGTTGGTAGTCATGACGCTTAAGGGAAAAGCCTTCGCTTGGTGGTTACAATTGAAGCACTCCGGCAAGAAATAGGGCAAGACTAAGATTACATATTAGGAGAAGATAAAAGGTAATTTCCTTCCTCTTAGCTATATATACACAGTCATTATTTCATCTTCCTATCTTGAGATAGGACACTCGAACAATCAAGGAGAAAACTCTATCGATCAATGAAGCAAGAGGTCGTGCATAGATAATGATCCTGACTCGAACTCGAGGTTGAGTTATTTCCAAAATGGAGCGAAGGATGGAGGAGCATTACTTGATTAAAGAAGACACGGGAGACTCCATCTACGATGATGATGAAAACATTGAAGATTTTGTCTACGACGAGCAAACTAAAAAAGACATAGAAGATCCGATCTACGATGATGATAACATAGATGAGAAAATTAAAATAAACGTAGAAGACTCTGTCTACGACATTGCCAAACTCATGGGTGACCCCATCTATGATGAGGTACTTTGCGAAGATGGTTACGAGACATTGCTTGATCTCTCACCTAAGGATGAAATGAGGGATGATTGGTCAATGATGACAAGCACCCATGTAGGAGGACAAAATATTGTACTAGCACCCTGGCAAGAGGATTTCACTTCTCTTTTGGTATCTTCTATTTCTCTTCTTTCTATGTCTAGGTGTTTGGTTGCATATGCCCTACCACTTCATCTAAGAAGCATCTTCGACTCAAGTTTGGATTTCTCCACCAAGGATTAAGTATACCTAGTTGGAACTCAAGGATGAATTCTTTTCAACCCCAGAAGTCTAATGCAGGTGCATCCATCACAACACGACAGACTCATAACCCTTAACCCGAGTATGCATCATTCTAAACAAAAATAAGGCATGCATAATGGAGCTCCAGCAGTGTTAGGATCTTTATAATGGCTAGAGGGGGGTGATTAGCCTTTCTTTGTTTCTACAAAAACGTTAGCAGAAGCAATACAAATACAAATACGAATACAAATAAGAAACAAGGAAACAATGCTAACACCCGATGTACGTGGTTCGGAGATGACACTCCTACTCCACGGTAATCCATAAGGTGGATTAGCCCCAGCCAAGCTTCACTAAATCCTCCTTTGGATGAACCAAGGTGGAGAAACCTTGTCTTATAATGCTCTCCTCTTCTTTACAATGATGGAAGATTAAAAGCTAGAGAAGAGGAGGTTTAGAATCACAAAAGCACTTGGGAAAGCTTGGTGAGCACGAGGGTGTAGCTAGGAATGAGACCTGATGCTCACCATCATCATCGCCGCCAACGGCTTCTGAACAAGCAGATCCGCGGAGATACATAGCCGCAATTTCCAACGGCCAAGGGATCAGTCGATTGATCCCTCCCTCAGTCGACTGATGGAGTGATCAGTCGAGTGATCGTAGGCCGCGGCCGCGCGACTACACTGCGGCTCAGATTTGCGTTGATTAGTCGATCGCCACCGCGCCGATCGATTGCAACATCATTCGATCGCATCGCCAGCAAGCCGATCGATGGTCGTGGTTTCACCCGACTTAGTCGAGCACGACTGGCCGATCGATACATCGATCACGATCGATACTCATCAAGTATGAGTAATTCACACTTGATTTTACACCCTAGACCTAGACTCAACCTTCTAGCTCCTCATTAAGACTTGCGCCTCCAGGATCCCTCCGAGTCCGCGACTTGTTCATCCTTTGCGCTTTGCTTCCAAGAGCTTCCTTCGGTTTCGTCATGTCTTAGGTTGCCAAATACTTGGACTTTATGCTGCCAAGACTACAAGCTTGGACTTATGCTGCCAAGACTTTACTTTGGACTTCTTTTGCCAAGGTTCACTTGGACTTTACGCTGCCAAGACTACAAGCTTTGTCTTATGCTGCCAAGTCCATCCCTTGGACTTCCTTTGCCAAGATCATACTTGGTCTTCCTTTGCCAAGGTTCACTTGGACTTTACGCTGCCAAGACTACAAGCTTGGTCTTATGCTGCCAAGTCCGTCCCTTGGACTTTCCTTGCCAAGATCATACTTGGACTTCTCTTTTACCAAGTCTTCATCCTTGGATTTCCCTGTCACTTAAACATATTCGCAATTAGATCACAAAACATTGCCTAACTTAGATGATTATCCAAACATCAAAACATATAAATGCTTGGGGCATTGTTGCACCAACAATCTCCCCCTTTTTGATGTTTGACAATCATTTAAGTTAGGTCTTTTAAAGATACACACATAATCATATTTTCAATGTGAAATTCTAACTTAACCATTACTTCTCCCCCTTTGACATACATCAAAAAGAGAAGGTCTCATAAATGAAAGAATTAAAGGTGTTGGATCTTGGACTAAGGTATAAGATTGATCTTAAGCTCCCCCTTAATCCAAGATATGCTTCATGATGTGTAAATAATATTTGAGGCAAAGCATAACAAAAATTCACAAATTAAGTCCTAACTTTGCACCAACAATAGAAGTTTAGGGATGAAAAGATATATTTGTTGGGTTTCCGGCACCACGGCGTGTGTGTGTTCGATCACGTTTCGTAAACATGAGCACAGCGGAAGCAATAAAAATAATAAATCTATATTTATTACAACACACACAACACACGCATGCATAGTACAACAAGTGTAGACATAACCGTAAATTTAAATTTGCAATAAAAGGAAATTTAACTACGTTATACCTTTCGTATTACGTGTAGCGGGAACGGCATCAACCGGAACGATCCTCGCTAGAATCGTCTCTATCCGTATCCACGCCGAGTATCCTTAGGATGACTTCGCTAAGCCACGAGCTTCGTCTTCGTACGGGTTACTAGCCTCGTGTTGAAGACGACGTGATCGAGAGATGATCACGATCCGAATCCAAATTCGGATCCAAAACGAGTCCTCAAAACTCGCTTCTTCGGAGAGGTATTCGTCAACCGATTGACGAATCCTTCGTCCTCCACCTCAGAGGATTATCGGAGATCGAATCCCCGGTAAGTTAGCCGCTGTCGGAGCTCTAACCGTCGTCCAAACGACGCTCCGACGAGAGGAGAACAAGCTGTCCAGAAAACTGGACAGCTTTGGTGGAGGTGATAGGCGCCGGCCAATCAAGGGAAGATAGAGCTCACCTTGATGCCAAACCTAAAGGAGATCACCGGAACTCTTCCGGCAGTAGCTCGACGCCGGCAATGGGAGAAGACGGCAGCAGCTGGTGGCCGGTTGGAGAAGAGGGGCGGCAGCTTAGGGTTGGCGCCGAAAACTCCTTCAATGGGGTGGGCGGCAACTTTTTGCTAGGGTTTTGGATTAGGGCTTAATTATCCCTTAAGCCCTCTTTTATAGAGAACTAATTCTCTTAATGGTTATTGGATCATAACCATTAGGCCCGTTAACCCGCTCCATTAAGATAAGTTAAAATAAACCAAACCATGATGGTTTATTTTAAGTTAAAACGAACCGAACCAACTTTTGGTTCATTCGTTTAAAATAAACCAAACCCTTTGGTTTATTCTCCTCCATTGGATTAGAACCAAACCATTTTGGTCCATCTATTATGTCTTCATAAGACACGGTCCATCCACACTTCCATTGCGACTGAAACGATTTCATGCTCGCTTTATGTTTGGTCCAACCAAACTTAGTTTCTCTCGGTCTGAGAATCTCATTCTCAAGCTCGTTTTAAATCCTTCGGATTACGCTGCAGCAGCGTGTGACCAAATAGGTTCTCGCTTTATGTTGGCCGCCTATAATTAACCATTAATTATAGAACGATCATGAGTGGCACCTAGTAGTACATCATGATCCCCAATTAACCAAAAGATCAACGTTGATCCGTAACTATTTCAAACCCTTCAAAGAGCCGAATGATTCGTGCCCCCATTCCTTCACTCATCTTATACCCACTTGGTTCAGGACATGGTCTATAGTGTCACCTCACTAGGTCGACTACGCCACACCTAGCCCAAGTATCATTTCTCGTCCCACTGGATTCTAGTTACTCCACATGTATCAAGAGTACCTTACTCTAAACATGTAATGCTTTGGCCAAAGACTTTAGTAACAATCCGACGAGAGGCCATGGGTATACATCTCCTCGCAAGGAGTGGTGAATCCTTTATAGGCTATTCAAACACCTTCGATCACTTCGACTTATACCCAATCATCTCGGTCCACATCTCCTTAGAGATGTTTGCTTAAGATGTCAAAGCATAAGTCTCCATGATCAAGATGACTTGAATACCGCAAAGTCAAAGGAACATCGCACTTAAGCCACAAAGAAGAACTTCATTGACATATCTATATATGCAGAGAACCATATGAAGTCTTACGGCTGGTCACTCCAATGAACTAGTTACCATAACTAGCATCCACGATCAACTCCGGACATCACAATGTCTCCAGCCAATGAGAATCAGCTGCTTGGATACACCAAGGAGTATACCTCGTGCTAGTCTCGACAGAATTGATGGTGTCCAAATCCATCAATTCATCGACTAGGGATAATTCCGATACATCACAATTATACATGTAGAGATACTCACTAGTTGTGATCCAATCACAAATTCTCTCATGCTGTGAATCGTATCGTGGACATTCAGTAAATGAGTTTAAGATCCAATCAAATACATGAAACATGTATACTCAAATAGTGAATCTTCATTTATCATATAAATGGTTCATACATAAGGCGATTGTCTTAGGACATCTCTCATATATTACTAACAGACTCCCACTTGGCCTAATGCCAATCGCTACGGTATCCAATACCATAAGCTCTAACATGACCCTCAAACTTACTTTGAGGTAATGCTTTAGTCAAAGGATCCGCTAAGTTCCTTCAAAGGGGAATTTTCGATTTGTATTTCATTCCTACGATGATCTCTCCGATAAGATGATAGCGGCGAAGTACATGTTTGGATCGTTGATGAGACCTTGGCTCTTTCGCCTGTGCAATTGCTCCATTGTTGTCGCAGTAGACCGATATTGCTTCAACAATGGCCGGAATCACACCAAGTTCATGAATGAACTTCTTGATCCAAACCGCCTTCACGCCTCGGCCGCAATGTATTCCGCCTGGGTAGAATCCGCCATGCTGTCTTGTTTGGAACTTTTCCAACTCATCGCGCTTCTATTCAAGGTGAACACGATCCGTGATCGAGACATGAATCATCCTTATCCGTCTCGAAGCCGCATCCGTATACCCGCGTGATCACCATGTCCCTTCTCCATATATTAGGAACACATCCTTAGTTCTTCTTAAGTACTTAAGGATCGCCTTATACCGCCAATGATCCATTCCTCGATCGATCGTATCCGCCGTGACACTCGTGAGCATACGATACATCGGGCCTCGTACATAACATAGCATACATGATAGATCCTATCATGATGCATAGGAATCTTACTCATGCAAATCCTCGCCTTCTCGCGCGGACACATAGACTTCAAAGGTGTACCCCATGCCCGATGGGTAGGTAACCTTTCTTGGATTCCGACATGCTAAACCTCTTTAGCACTGGCCTATATATGTAGATGTGAAAGACCAAGCAACTGCTTCGATCTATCTCTATAGATCTTAATTGAGGATGTAGGTTGCTTTTCCTGTGTCTTTCATGGAGAATGTCTTGATAACCAAACCTTCAATCGATCAGAAGATTGAAACATCGCTTCCTATAAGTAGTATGTCATTAACATACAATACTAGGAACACGATCGCACTCCCACTAACCTTCTTGTACACACAAGGTTCGCCTCGATTTTGTGAGAAATCAAACTTTTGATTGTCTCATCAAAACGGATATTCCAGCCTCGGATGCTTGCTTCAATCCATAAATGGATCTGGCCGCACAATTTGCATACCTTGGTTTTATCAACCGATGTGAAACCTCAGTTGTATCATATACACGCCCTCGAGGTGTTTCCATTAAGGAAAGTTGTTTTCACATCCATCCGCCATATCTCATAATCATAATGAGCCGCTATGGCCAGAGCATCCGAATGGATTTACATAGCTACAGCGACAGTTTTCGGCCATAATCAACACCTTGTTTTGATATCCTTTCGCCACCAATCTAGCCTTATAGGTAATCACATTACCATCCATGTCATTTTCCTCTTGAAAACCCACTTGCACCCTATAGGCTTTATGCCTTCAGTGGGTCAACCAAGTTCCAAACTTGGTTTTCATACATGGAATCCATTTCGACTTCATGGCACCAAGCCACTTATCCTTTCGAACTTGTCAAGACTTCTTCATAACTGTAGGCTCCTCATCATCAATGAGTAACACGTCGTTCGATTCACTTACGAGAAATCCATATCTCTCAGGAATATTGCGTGTTCTACCAGATCTACGAAGATGTGGTGTTACAATAGGTCTAGCCGATTGCTCATCACTATGAGTTGTCGGCTGTTGTGCTTCACCGTATCTCATCAATGTCTATTTGAGTCTCTCGAGCCTCCTCGACGACACTCCCAATCTGCTTTCTTGCAAGAGAAACTCTTTCTCTAGAAACACAAAGATGCCTTGAAACAAACACCTTTGTTCCACAGATGATAGAATTGGTAACCCCTTGTTTCCTTAGGGTATCCAATAAATAGACATTTATCGACTTAGCATCCAATTTGTCCGACATAAATTCGCTTCACATAAGCAGACAACCCCATATCTTCAAGTAAGATACATGAGGTTTCTTACTATTTCCATATCTCATATGGAGTAGTTGAGACTACCTTGGTAGGCATTCTGCTTAACAAGTAAACAAACTGCTCAAGTGCATAACCCCAAAAGGACTTAGAAAGAGTCGCATGATTCATCATTGACCTGACCATGTCCAACAAGGTCCGGTTACGCCTCTCAGATACACCATTATGCTGTGGTGTATAGGGTGGAGTCCATTGAGACAATATACCATTGTCTCTTAGGTAATCAAGAAACTCCTGACTCAAGTATTCACCACCTCGATCCGATCGAAGTATTTTAATACTCTTGTCATGTTGTTTCTCTACTTCTTTTCTGAACTCTTTGAACCTTTCAAAGGCTTCAGACTTGTGTTTCATCAAGAATACATACCCAAACCGTGAGTAATCATCGGTGAAGGTAATGAAGTAGCTATAGCCTCCTAATGCTTGAGTTGACATAGGTCCACATACATCAGTATGTATTAGACCTAGTAACTCTCCCACTCGTTCACCTTTTCCAGTAAAAGGTAACTTAGTCATCTTGCCTTTTAAGCATGATTCGCATGTATCGTATGAATCCAATTCAACGATTCCGAATTCCACATCGGTGTAATTCGGACGCGCTTTCTTGCTTATATGGCCAAGACGACAATGCCACATATAGGAGTCTATTTGATTATCCTTTCGAGCACGCTGTTGCTCGCTTCGATATTGAAAATGTCATCGGATACGCCCAACGATAAATGTCATTACTCAAAGTTCCAGCCCATAAAGTACGCCATTCAAAGTTATATAACAACAATTGTTACTAAACGCAAATGGAAACCATTTCTATTTAAACAGAAATAGAAACAATGTTCTTTATTAGAGAAGGAACATAATAGCAATTGTCCGATTCCAAGACTAGTCCACTAGGAGCTTCAAAGAATAAGTTCGATGGCGATCACAAAGAACCTTTGCTCCATTGCCAACTCGCAAATTTGACTTCTCCGACAAGTCTTCTTCTATTCCTTAGCCTGTATGTCATTACATATATGTGAGCCACACCCAGTATCCAATACCCAAGTATCTAAGGAAATAGAATGACAATCAATAACGAAGATACTGAAGAGGATGGGGCATCGATGCCTTCTTCTTCTTCATCGACTCAAGATAAATCTTGCAGTTTCTTCGCCAGTGGCCTTCCTTACCACAATGATGGCAAGTGCCCTTTTGCGCTGGTTCCGCCTTCTTTGCCTTTTTATTCTTCCCTTTCTTCTCGTTCTTTTGCCTTCCTCTTAGAACCTTTCTTTGAGGAATCAACTGTAACCGCTTTCCTCATGCTTCGTAAGGCTCCAGCCTTTTCAAAGATATCGAGGAGCTCGAATAGTGGATTCTAATTTGTTCATCCGATAGTTCATCACAAATTGTGAGAAACTCTTGGCAAACAATGCAGAATTAAGTCAATACTTAACTCATGATCCATCACAAACCGAGGGTAGCTAGCCGATGTACCCGCTCATCTTTAGCACAAACTGCACTACAGATGAACCTTCTTGCATCTTCGTGAAGAGGAGCCTAGAGACTCAACCTTCGGATCTCGCTTGCTCATCAACAACTCATGAAGATGGAAGACCATAGTATTAGCATCCATATACTATCGCCGCTAGCATGATGCAACTCGCCAAATGTAATCCGCCACATGCTTCGATAGACCAACATTTGGTCCGAGTTGCATCGCCCTTAGGACGGTGTGAAGAGGCTCTTCAAGGACATATGCAAGCTTTTCCGCTTGAGAACAATTCTCGTGTTTCTAAGCCACCCGTGAAGTTAGGCCCAATTTGTTCAATCCAAAATAGTGCGCAAATTCAAAGACGCTATGATCAATTTATTGACCTAGAAATACAAAACGAGCATATATGAGAAAATGATTTTAAAATGCATCAATATACATTTATAAATCCCATTCATTTTTTGAATTTCAAAAACCCCAAAATCACTTCGGGAGATCGTAGGTCCATCTCCGAATGGGCTGATATCCATCATAGTTATGAACAACCTTGGAGAGAGTCCAACAAGCCATTCATAACTACGACTGTAGGTATCAACTATACCGATTGCATATCACGTATATGCAACTATCACAATGTGCTATCAACTAATTGAATGTTCACACATACATCGGGTTGTTAACACATTAACAAGTATGCATCATATGCATAGCACTTCACCTCCCTTTACATCGACCTTGGAGAGAGTCCAACAAGCCGATGCTCCAGGTTAAAGCCAACCCATTAATCGGAAATAGTTTTAATATGGTTAGAGCGCATTCAACCAATTAGCCCAGCTTGGAGAGAGTCCAACAACCAAAGCTAACGATTGACCTCTGACTCTTGCCATATTAGTATTAAATTATTCCATGGTTTGAACATGTTGAGGTTGTAGGGCTTGGAGAGTCCAACCCAAACAAAGCGGAACTCTGGTTCTAACCATATTAATGGAAGGTGTAGGCTTTAATATTGTTTAAGGGTTTTATGTCTCATCCTCTTTGCATGCAAATAACTATTATCTACATGGCATGACATACATGGCATACATCTACATGTCACGACCGCATGGCATAATGTTATGCATCTAATGCAATTACATGGCATACAATTATGTCATGTATATAATTTCCTTATATGTCATAACTATTTATGGAAATAAAATATGTTTAAGATTTGATTCTCCAAATCAAATCATAATTAAATTAGGAAACAAATTTCCAAATCTAATCACATATTTTATTCATGGAATTATTTGATTAAGGAAAATCTATTTAGGAAACCAATTTCCTAAATCATTAAAACTACTTATGGAAATAAAATATTTTAAGATTTGATTTCCCAAATCAAATCATGATTAAATTAGGAAACAAATTTCAGAATCTAATCAAATATTTTATTTATGGAAAATATCAATTTCCATAAATACTTCAACTTTCAAAAGTGGAAGATTTCCATAAATACTTCTAGACTTTCCAAAATTGAAAAATTTCCATAAATACTTCTAAATTTCCAAAATTAGAAAATTTCCAGAAATACATTATGACTATCGTAAAACCATTTTACGATTATGTGAAACACAACTGGGCTCTGATACCCTTTGTTGGGTTTTAGAGCCTTGCACATGGCGTGTGTGTTCGATCATGTTTAGTAAACATGAACACAGTGAAGCAATAAAATAATAAATCTACATTTATTACAACACACACAACACTGCGCATGCATATTACAACAAGTGTAGACATAACCGTAAATTTAAATTTGCAATAAAGGAAATTTATCTCGTTATACCTTTATTATGGCGTGTAGCGGGAAGCGACATCAAGCGGAGCGATCCTCGCTAGAATCGTCTCTATCCGTATCACGCCGAGTTCCTCGGGATGACTTGCTAAGCCACGAGCCGTCTTCGTGCGGGTTACTAGCCTTGTTGAAGGCGGCGTGATCGAGAGATGATCACGATCCGAATCAAATTCGGATCCTAAGCGAGTTCTCAAAACTTCGCTTCTCCGGAGAGGTATTCGTCAAGCAATTGGCCAGATCGCCGTCCTCCACCTCAGAGGATTACGGAGATCGAATCCCGGTAAGTTAGCGCTGTCGGAGCTCTAACCGTCGTCCAAGCGGCGCTCCGGCGAGAGGAGAACAAGCTGTCAGAAAACTGGACAGCTTTGGTGGAGGTGATAGGCGCCCGGCCAACCAAGGAGAGATAGAGCTCACCTTGATGCCAAACTTGAAGGAGATCACGGAGCACTAACCGGCAGCACTCGATCGTGGAGGAAGGAAGCGACCTTACGGGCGCCGGTTGGAGGAGCAATGGCGGCGGTTTAGGGTTGGCGCCGAGCTCCTCAATGGGGTGGCCGGCAACTAGGGAGGCTAGGGTTTTGGATTAGGCTTAATTATCCCTTAAGCCCTCTTTATAGAGAACTAATTCTCTTAATGGTTATTGGATCATAACCATTAGGCCCGCTAACCCGCCTCCATTAAGATAAGTTAAAATAAACCAAACCATGATGGTTTATTTTAAGTTAAAACGAACCAACCAACTTTGGTTCATTCGCTTAAAATAAACCAAACCCTTTGGTTTATTCTCCTCCATTGGATTAGAACCAAACCATTTTGGTCCATCCATTATGTCTTCATAAGACACGGCCCATCCACGCTTCCATTGCGATCAAACGATTTCATGCTCGCTTATGTTTGGTCCAACCAAACCTAGTTTCTCTGGCCCGAGAATCCCATTCTCAAGCTCGCTTTAAATCCTTCGATTACACTCGCGCGGTGACCAAATAGGTTCTCGGTTTATGTTGGCCGCCTATAATTAACCATTAATTATAGAACGATCATGAGTGGCACCTAGTAGTACATCATGATCCCCAATTAACCAAAAGATCAACTGATCCGTAACTATTTCAAACCCTTCAAGAGCTCGAATGAATCGCGGCCCCATTCCTTCACTCATCTTATACCCACTTGGTTCGTGACATGGTCTATAGTGTCACCCTCACTAGGTCGACTACGCCACACCTAGCCCAAGTATCATTTCCTCGCCCTACTGATTCTAGTTAACTCACATGTATCGAAGAGTACCTTACTCTAAACATGTAATGTTTTGGCCAAAGACTTTAGTAACAATCCGACGAGAGGCCATGGGTATACATCTCCTCGCAAGGAGTGGTGAATCCTTTATAGGCTATTCAAACACCTTCGATCACTTCGACTTATACCCAATCATCCCGGGTCCACATCTCCTTAGAGATGTTTCCTTAAGATGTCAAAGCATAAGTCTCCATGATCAAGATGACTTGAATATCGTAAGTCAAAGGAACATCGTACTTAAGCTACAGTAAGAACTTCATTGACATATCTATATATGCAGAGAACCATATGAAGTCTTACGGCTGGTCACTCCAATGAACTAGTTACCATAACTAGCATCCACGATCAACTCCGGACATCACAATGTCTCCAGCCAGTGAGAATCAGCTGCTTGGATACACCAAGGAGTATACCTCGTGCTAGTCTCGACAGAATTGATGGTGTCCAAATCCATCAATTCATCGACTAGGGATAATTCCGATACATCACAATTATACATGTAGAGATACTCACTAGTTGTGATCCAATCACAAATTCTCTCATGCTGTGAATCGCATCGTGGACATTCAGTAAATGAGTTTAAGATCCAATCAAATACATGAAACATGTATACTCAAATAGTGAATCTTCATTTATCATATAAATGGTTCATACATAAGGCGATTGCCTTAGGACATCTCTCATATATTACTAACACCACCTGTTCATGTAGACCTACCTCTTCGCAGGTCTGATAGGGTACGTCGTCAGCCTGAGAGATACTCATTTCTCTTGTCTGACCATGATGACGTTATGCTCGTTGAGAATGAGCCTACCTCTTATCAGGAAGTTGTGATGAGCTCAGATTCTGAGAAATGGCTAGAGGCCATGAGATCCGAGATGGAATCCATGTACACCAACCAAGTATGGACTTTGGTTGATCCACCTGAAGGGGTCAATCCCATTGGGTGTAAGTGGGTCTTTAGGAGAAAGACTGACATGGATGGACTTACGCATACCTATAAGGGTCAATTGGTGGCTAAAGGTTTCAAGCAAATTCATGGTATTGACTATGATGAAACCTTTTCTCCAGTGGCGATGTTTAAGTCCATTCGGATCTTGCTTGCTATTGCAGCATACCACAATTATGAGATCTGGAAAATGGATGTCAAAACCGCGTTTCTGAATGGAAACTTACTCGAGGATGTGTACATGACATAATCTGAGGGTTTTGAAGATCCACAGCATACTGGGAAAGTATGCAAGCTGCAAAGGTCCATTTATGGGCTAAAGCAAGCCTCTCGGAGCTGGAATCTTTGATTCGATGATGCGATCAAACAGTTTAGTTTCATCAAGAATGAAGATGAACCCTGTGTCTACAAAAGGGTTAATGGGAATACAGTTGTCTTCCTTGTATTGTATGTGGATGACATACTACTCATTGGGAATGACATCCCTTCGCTACGATGCAGTGAAGGCGTGGTGGGACGTGCTTCTCAATGAAGGACTTAGGTGAAGCAGCCTGTATTCTAGGCATCAAGATCTATAGAGATAGATCTAAGAGATTGCTTGGCCTAAGTCAGAGTACATGCATTGACACGGTATTACTACGGTTTGCCATGCAGAATTCCAAGAAGGGACTTCTGCCGATGTCACATGGTGTGAGTCTTTCAAAGACTCAAAGTCCCTCTTCTAGAGAGGAGAGAGATCGCATGGATAAGATCCCTTACGCATCTGCTATAGGATCTATCATGTACGCCATGCTGTGTACTTGTCCTGATGTCTCGTATGCTTTGAGCATGACGTAGATACGTCGGATCTAGGTGGCGTCATCGATAGCGATCAGAATATTCTTAAGTACTTGAAAAGGACTAAAGAATATTTCTTGATATTTGGAGGCGATGAGGAACTAGCTGTAAAGGGTTACAGCGATGTCAGCTTCCAAACTGACCAGGATGATTATAGATCACAGTCAGGGTTCATGTTTTGTTTGAATGGTGGCGCTGTGAGCTGGAAGAGTTCCAAGCAGGACACAGTTGCTAATTCTACAACATGTACTGAATATATCGGTGCTTCCATCTCATTTGAGATATTATCGATAGAGGAGATGTGAAGATTTGCAGAGTACCCTCAGAGGCTAACATCGCAGATCCCTTAACCAAGGCTTTGGCACAGAAAAAGCATGATGGTCACACTAGGTCATTGGGTATTAGATACTACGGTGATTGACACTAGTGCTAGTGGGAGATTGTTAGTGAAAGCCCTAGAGTCAATCATGTGATGATTGTTGTATGGACTTTATTGTATCATATTCCTATTTATAAAGGCATGGTTATTATATTTACTTGTATTGGTGCCAAATAACTAAATATAATAATGTCCTTGAGTAGTAGGTTCTTATCTATATCAATCGATTGGTTGAATCGATAATGAGATGATATATAGAACACTACTCTTAATCATTCCTAGTCGAGTATTAACATTCAGGGACAATGTTAATGCGTAGAGACTAGCATGTAGGTCAACATGATGACTTGATCTCACAAGTCATGGATATGAGATATCGAGTTGACACATGGGTATACATTAGAGAATGTATACTGAATGACCCTCCATGAGAAAGTATCGTGGATCGTTATATGAGTGTCATATACTTTCTCATGTGGCTATTAGTATGACTATTAGTCCTTAGACCTGAAGTCACCATGGTTCCCTACATAAGGCGTTGCATACTTTGGCTTCGTCAAACGTCACCCGTAAATGGGTGGACTATAAAGGCGATTACTGGGTATGTAACAAATTATGCGGAGGGATGTGAGTGATGTAGATGGGATCTATCCCTCCTATATGACGGGAGTGACATCGATATTCTTGATAGAGTGAGACCACGAAGTACATGGCCATGCCCAAATAAGTCAATATGAGATATTGAGCTCATTTGATTAGAGTGAGTCTACTTGGAGTTCAAGATTTAGATTGTACCAAGGATGACATGGTCTATGCCTCGATTGGTCAATCTAGATATCAAAGATAGAGGGACATTGTCACATATTGTGAGAGTCACAATTAGTAATCACAAAGGTGATGTTGGAGCTCAACATTCTTGTAACTTGGGTAGCAATGATGTGTTGCTAGATACCGCTCATTTCTTATGTTCCTAAATCGGTTTAGGGACATTGCCAACGTTACAAGAACCTATAGGGTCACACACATAAGGGCAATTAGATGGAGATTAGGTTCATATGATGAACCATGAGGATTAGGTTCATGGGATGAACCTAATTGGATTAAGAGTAATCCAAATTAGACTAATTGAGTTAGACTCAAGTTGATTCAAGTGTTGAATGAGTCTAATTTAGATTTGATTCATCAAATAAATTTAAATTAATGAATAGAGATTCATTAAATTAAATTGACTTGAATCAAATGGTTGGATTTGATCAACCATGGGAGATAAGAGGTCAAGTTTGACTTGACTTGAGAGGGAAGATGAAAGGTCAAGTTTGACTTGACCAAATGTCATGTCATGATGATGACTTGGCATGGCCGGCCAATGATGATGTTCCACATCATCATGGACACATCATGGGGTGCCACCTCATGAGGGAGACCAAGAGCCATTGGCTCTTGGAGTTACATGCATGCATGTAACCCCCTTATAGTGGGTTATGGATGATGTGAAGTTAAGTTGTGTAACTTCATCTTCTTCCTCTTCTCTTCCCTCAAGCTCTCTCTTCCTCATCTAGCCATGAACGTCCAAGGGGTGCTAGCAC
Organism: Wurfbainia villosa; assembly: GCA_025175895.1. Taxonomy (NCBI): domain Eukaryota; kingdom Viridiplantae; phylum Streptophyta; class Magnoliopsida; order Zingiberales; family Zingiberaceae; genus Wurfbainia; species Wurfbainia villosa. Next base: position 7,631,778 of record CM046004.1, on the reverse strand, counting down.
ACTCTAAGGTGTTTTTCTCCACCATTTGTCCGTGTGGATACTTGTAGAGGAGTGTACACTTGACACTCTCGAGTTCCGGCGAACCTTTTGGACGAGCGGGATTTGCGAAGGGCGTCGCATCGAGGGTAACGTCCTTATCATGTAGATCTAAGGTAGATCTAGGGTTTTATACAAACACATACATGTTTTAGTTTTAATACATCTTCGCACAGATCCATGGCCAGACTTCTGGGGTTTCCGCAACGCAAAAAAGCGGTTTTTGCGGCTCGGAAAGTCCAACAATATACGTATCAAATTTCATGATTTTTCGATATACGTAGAATTACTTATGATTTTTTAAAATTTGATTCTGATAATTGAAATTCAGAAATTTCGATTATCGATCGGCCCTTTGGTGGCGGTCGGTGATGTGATGTCGATCGTAGTAGATGGTCGACTGTCAATGTTAATTTCGGAAAAACTAGGTTTGTTTAGCCCGTGTTTAGCTGCGATTAAGGTCCTTAACCACTCCTAACCCTAGGATATGCTTTGGGAAGCATTATAAAGGGTGAAAATCCATTGGATATGGATTTGGAAAGATGTTAGGTCAAAGTATCAAATTTAAGGATGGAAGAGTTCATGTTTGAACTTTGAACCTTAATTTTGATGGTTTAGAGTTCATATTGGCTTAGGGAATTCCCAAGGACATTGTTGGTGCAATGGTCAAGGGGGAGCAAGCCTTTAGGGGGAGTTATCCATCATGGGATGATAGATGTGTTTTTCTTCTTGAAGGGGAGAAGTATTGGGAGAGTATCATCAATTGAAAAAATTGATGGGTTTTTGAGAGACCCAATTTGGAAATTGGGAGAGTGGATAGGATTGCCTCTCTTGAATGATATGGAACTTATCACTAGGAAGATGGTAGACATCCTAGATATTTTTGGATCAAGGGGAAGATTGTATGATCTCATTGGGACTGATTTCCTTAGAGAGATAACCTTTGATGTATGTCAAAAGGAGAAAGTTTTAAATTACCAATTTGGGATAATTGGTAAGGAAATTTGAGTTACGGGCCTAACTCAGGTTTGTTTTGTCAAACATTAAAAAGTCTGAGAGTAAATTACTTCTGTGGTAAGTTTTTGCCCCAAACTAGTCAACGATTATCGACTACTGAGTGACTCAGATGTTTTGATGTGACTAAGTTGACATTGATGTTTGACATTAATGTCGTGATGTTTTGGAGATTGTTTACAATCAAGTGGCACCGGTTATGTTTAAGACTGGACTTTTGAGGAGACTTTGATGGTTGACTAGAGTTGACCATGTGATTATGGAAAGTCCAAGTCATGGGTACTTGGCATGTCAAGTACACTTGACATTTGGGAAAGTCCAAGCATGGGTCGGCATGGAAAGTTCAACATGGGTTGGCAAGGAAAGTCCAAGCTTGAGTCTTGGCATTTGAGAAGTCCAAGGGGTTTGATATTGGCGCAAAGTCAAGCGGAGTCTTGGTAGCGCGTAAGTCCAATGTAAGATCCCGCCAGACAATGTAGACTACACGGACTTAAGAATGGTGGAACCCTGATATAGCCAGGAATCACTCGGAGGCTAGCGATGGATGAACAAGTCATGAATGACTTGAGGGATCCGGTGGAGAGGCGACAGCAGGTGGCTAGAAGGCTTAGGTTTAGGCTAAGGGTGGTCTAGAAAGTATCACCATGCTTGGGCTTAAACCTCATGTTTAGAAGAGGCTCGACTATAAGTATATATGAACATCCGGAATATGTTTGTCTCGTAAAGACTTAGTACAACGCCATTGATAGATCACTTTCAGTGTAGTCAACTAGGGTTTGAAACTATTTCGTATGGAAACCTGAAGCTAAGAGTAAGCCGCCACAGTCCAGGTATGAAGCAATCCCGTATCAATGATTTCATGGTTAGTTGCCAATCGATCTTGATACCACCGGTGCTCAAGGCATACGGAGTCGAGATGACTAGTCAGCGGGCTCCATCAATCGACGATGGGTATCATCACTGATGATGATGGATCCGTTGGACTTATCCAAGCGGATCTAGTCGTTGTCTCACGAACAAACATCATCGATGGTCAGCGATCGATTATCCCGAGCAATGATCGATCGATTTTCAGACAGTCAAGCTTTAAATGGAGCTCGTGATGGAGGAAAACAAAGCAATTTTCTTGAGAAGGGAATAGTTGGTGCTTTTATCCTTCAAGGCTAGTCAAGGAAAACAAAGATCAAGCAACCAAAGTGCTCTTGTAAAGGTTTTTCTTTACTTGCAGGTATTTCTTACTTGTATTAGCTTGTATCTTTGTATTACTTAGTAATCATTGGTTTCTCCACCGACGATTGTAGAAGGAGTTATTTGATTAGTGAGTGTGTGCATCACTAGAGCTCTTTAGAGCTGACCGGGAGTATGAACCATTCGGTTCAACTATATGACCGTGTTGTGATTGTATATCTTGTTTTATTTATTCATATTACTATTGCTACAAAAAAGATTGTAGACGATCAAATGCGAAAGAATTCCATCACGCAACGCTATTCACCTCCCCTCTAGTAGCCTCAAATCTCCTACAGTCAACATCCCTCAAAAAATCGAGGAGAGAGTATCTCTTGAATATTCGATGAGAAAGTCTGATATATTTTAGATGTACTATGATACTTAGCTTATGAAAAGTAAATTGAGTAGATTCACAAATAATCCGTGTAATCGAAAGAGATAAAGAGTAATCAAGTACTTAAAATATACTCATACATTTGCATTATACAATATATTCACTATAGTCAAGGATAGAATGATGTGAATTGGATATGAAGTGAAAGACTTAAAATTTACAAGTGGATATTTATTCACTTTAAGGTGTAGTCATTTCATAGAAATCTTCTAAGCAAACCTAATAACTAGATCTATAATGAAATCTAAATTTATAACCCTTAATAAGTGTGGCGAAGAAATTGAATGACTACGATAATTTTTAAAAGATGTTGAATGAAAATATATGACAATCTACATATATTGTGATAGTTAGTTGGCAATTGGATGGGCGCAAAGCCACTTGTGTAATGTAAATCTAAATATATGCATCATAAACATATTATTGTCAACTACTCTCAATAAAATTATCAAGATATGGCACAATATATAAAGTCAAAGGATAATCGCTTGTTCTGCAGGATAATCCAAACGATGTAGGATTTCTAGCATCTTGATCAATTTTATCATAAGATGTGATCTTTCCTCTAAATCATAACAAGGTTTACAAATGTCTGTTCATGCCCTAAAATAAAGATTTTCCCAATTTGGTGTTCTCTCCCTCAGATTTGTTGCACCTGATCAAAAAACACATGAATATCCTTCATTTTCAGATGTAATGAGGTGTAAAAGAGTTTCGGCTTTATAATTGTATCGGCGCTTCATGAGTCAAACCCATGCGTCACCGAACTTATTCCCGGATTGCGCAGGATCATTCTGGGCTCAGTCAGGATGGTCAGAGTCGCTTTATCTGGGTTAACCATCAAGTAGGGAACCATGACCTATCTATATTCCCTACAGATTCAAGATAAAACTAGTGTAGGTGGTCGATCGGGTCTCCAGTATTAAAAGGTATAAGCCCTTCATTGGATTAGTTCGCCGCAAGACCTACGACTTTGTCGGAACCATGATTTACCATAGCCTAACTCATGACTTTACATCGCTAAAGGCATCATATATTTGAACTCATAATATTTTATTATTAATTTTATTTATTTTATTTTTAGTTTTAAAATTCATATTTACTTTATGTTTCATAAGAAATTTTTATTTTAGTTTGTTTATTTTTTTAACTTTCATCATAAGAAATTCAATGTTAGTTTATTTTTTAGCATTAAGAAACATTCTCTTTCTAAGCCTATTTAAACATAGTTTAGGCCCGTAAGATATTACTGATTAATAATATTTCTTTGTTTAAATAAAGAGGTGATCTTCTTTTGTTGGCAATTCCTCTCCTTCGATTCTCTCTCCCTTCTATTCTAACCTCATGCATGGAAGGTTTTAGTGTCACCACTACACTTGTGTCAATTGGTATCAGAGCACTAGATCCATGGAAGGTCAAGAACATAATTATTATCGATCTGATTTGATTGAGGAAGTCACTAGGATCAAGTACCGTGAGCTCATTGATCTATAGAGACCAATCAGGAGTTATCTTGGCGATCCATGAATGGTTATATCATGGTTACATGTGATTAGTAGGTTCATTGAGGAAGCCGCACTGTGATCGATGTTCTCAAGAAACCATTAATCTATAGAGATAAGTCGCAGAGTTATCTTGATGTCTAAATCTTAAAGATCATAAGATATTTAATGATACACTACTTCAATTTGAATAATAGATTCCGTAATCATGAATAACGTGAAGATTGTTTCATCAAGCTAATTTTCCAACGTCATGAAAAAAATAGTATTGATTGAATTGACTGGTTTTAGAGAGTTCAAATCTAAACAAATATAAATAATTTCCGCAAAAATTCTAAATTCATATTATGAGAAATATTAAAACTAAATGTATTACTCACCTTTACAATCCTGGCATCAATGAAATTATCATAATCTTAAGAAGAAAATATCGTCCATTTCAGACTACATTCAGATGTTGTCACAATTAAAATCATACCCATCTACATGTGATCTTCAATAAAACTCAAAATTCTCATTCGGTGCTTGCTATCATGATAAATTAATTCTACACTCGATATAACTTTTGTAAGCTCATGATATTTCAAGATGTTTCAAAATCTTTATCCTTTGCTACTAAAGATCTGAATTTACACTAATATGAAACTATAATTTCACAGCATTTTGTTTCCTTTCATGTTCTTCTTCCCTTCTTCTTCTATAAAAATCATTTACACTTCATCATAAAAATTTTTCATATCATCAAGAATAGAAGTATAAAATTCCTTTTGTTCATGATGTTCAAACAACACTATGTACTCTCTTCCTAGCCGTCTTAATAAATCTCACGCAGATTATGTTGTTTATCATTTAGCCCTTTTAAGTTTATAAACATAAATAATATGTATCAAATAAGAAACAACAAACGATAAATTCTGATTTCCTCTTATCAAAAAAAAGAAAGTTTGTAAAGTCATTTTGTTAATCTATGAACCAAAATCTTTTCTATACAGCAAACAAATAGAAGAGATTTTAGAATATCAAAGAATTATAAAGTAAGAAAGACCACACTATTATAACGAGTACTTTCTCAAACTGGGTTCTTATAGAACAAATCATGAGTTTTTCTGACTACACATAATGACTGCTTTAAGCTGTTTCAAATAAATACTGACTATGATAGAAACAATTTAACTATGACTTTGATTCTTCCATGTCTTGTGGTTCTCCAAGAACATAGAATGAATTTCAAATTAAAGTCAATTAAAGTTTAATCATTAAAGCAAATGAATACTCTGAAAAAGTTAATTATAATTTTTCGCTAATGTTTAATACTTATATGAGCATTTATTTCTAGTGATGAAAGCATATTGATCACAGAAATGAATGTAATCATCGCTAGTTAGATCTACAAAACAAGCATCCTTTCAAGATCAAGAATGCTACACTATTTATTAGAAGATGAGACATAAAGTTCATGATCTTTACTTTACAGAAGGTCACTATACACCATATATTTCTTAATGTTTGACATCATTTGAGATTTTCATGGTAAATCATTTGACCCGCAAGAATAAAGTTTGATATCGAGGATAAATCGCTTTGCTGAACTGAAGGATATTTCTTCAAATACTCCCATTTAAGGAAATAATTTCAATAAAACTTGTAATGTTAATGAGTTATCAAAAAAAATAAATGCTTTTCAATAATCTCTTTGATTTAATGGACACAATAATTTTTTAAAATATTTATAACTATAATGAATTTATTGTTCTATTATTTTCATAAAATGTATGAGAATTCTATAATAAAGAAGAACAAGAAATATCAATATATAATCTAATTAAGTTTCAATAAGATAGCATGATAAATAATATTTAAACATAAAAATTCACAAATCAATTTCAAAACAAGGAAGAAAAGATATTGTTGACTCCTATTGTTTTATTTTCAACCAGTTCAATGTGTGCAATATCTATAAATAAAATAACAAATCACATTTATATAATACAAACACAGAAAAAATGACATAACAATTAAATTTGCAATAAAAAAGGAAATTTAATCCTTATACGTAGAATGGAATCAACCGAACGATCCTCGGAATCGCTCTATCTGATGTGTTGAGTGACTTCGACACTCGAGGTCAGTTCACTTGAGTTACTAGCCTCGAAGACGACGTGATCGAGAGAGATCACGATCCAATCCAAATTCGATCCAAAACGAGTCCTCAAAACTCGCTTCTGAGAGGTATTCACAACCTTTGACGAATCCTTCGCCCCACTAGAGGATTACCGGAGATCGAATCAAGTTAGCGCTCGAGCAACCATCGCCCAAACGACGCCCGACGAAAGAAGCTGTCCAGAAAACTGGACAGCTTTGGTGGAGGACCGCCAATCAAGGAGATAAAGTCACTGATCACCAAAGGAGATCATCGACTTCGCCGACAGCTGGGAGAAGAGGAAGCAGCCAGAAGAGGGGGCTTAGGTTACCAAACTCTCAATGGACAACTGTTAGGTTTGGATTAGGTTTTAATCCTTAAGCCCTTTTATAGAGAACTAATTTTAATGGTTATTGATCATATCCATTAGCCCGTAACCCGCTCCATTAAGATAAGTTAAAATAAACCAAACCATGATGGTTTATTTTAAGTTAAAACGAACCAACCAACAACTTTGGTTCATTCGCTTAAAATAAAACCAAACCCTTTGGTTTATTCTCCTCCATTGATTAGAACCAAACCATTTTGGTTCATCCATTATGTCTTCATAAGACACGCCCATCCACGCCCATTGCGATCAAACGATTTCATGCTCGCTTATGTTTGGTCCAACCAAACCTAGTTTCTCGGCGAGAATCCCATTCTCAAGCTCGCTTTTAAATCCTGGATTACGCCAGCGTGTGACCAAATAGGTTCTCGCTTATGTTGGCCGCCTATAATTAACCATTAATTATAGAACGATCATGAGTGGCACCTAGTAGTACATCATGATCCCTAATTAACCAAAAGATCAATCTGGTTGATCCGTAACTATTTCTCAAAACCCTTCAAGATGAATGAATCGTGCCCCATTCCCTTCACTCATCTTATACCCACTTGGTTCAGACATGGTCTATAGTGTCGGGCCTCACTAGGTCGACTCACACCTAGCCCAAGTATCATTTCTCGCCCTACGGATTCTAGTTACTCCACATGTATCAAGAGTACCTTACTCTAAACATGTAATGCTTTGGCCAAAGACTTTAGTAATAATCCGACGAGAGGCCATGGGTATACATCTCCTCGCAAGGAGTGGTGAATCTTTATAGGCTATTCAAACACCTTCGATCACTTCGACTTATACCCAATCATCCCGGTCCACATCTCCTTAGAGATGCTTGCTTAAGATGTCAAAGCATAAGTCTCCATGATCAAGATGACTTGAATACCGCAAGTCAAAGGAACATCGCACTTAAGCTACAAAGAAGAACTTCATTGACATATCTATATATGCAGAGAACCATATGAAGTCTTACTGGTCACTCCAATGAACTAGTTACCATAACTAGCATCCACGATCAACTCCGACATCACAATGTCTCCACAAGTGAGAATCACCGCTTGATACACCAAGGAGTATACCTCGTAAGTCTCGGCTGCACTGAGTGTCCAAATCCATCAATTCATCGACTAGGGATAATTCCGATACATCACAATTATACATGTAGAGATACTCACTAGTTGTGATCCAATCACAAATTCTCTCATGCTGTGAATCGCATCGTGGACATTCAGTAAATGAGTTTAAGATCCAATCAAATACATGAAACATGTATACTCAAATAGTGAATCTTCATTTATCATATAAATGGTTCATACATAAGGCGATTGTCTTAGGACATCTCTCATATATTACTAACAGACTCCCACTTGGCCTAATGCCAATCGCTACGGTATCTAATACCATAAGCTCTAACATGACCCTCAAACTTATTTTGAGGAAATGCCTTATTCAAAGGATCCGCTAAGTTCCTTTCAGTGGAAATTTTCTCGATTTGTATTTCATTCCTACTGATGATCTCTCTGATAAGATGATAGCGGCGAAGCACATGTTTGGATCGTTGATGAGACCTTGGCTCTTTCGCCTATGCAATTGCTCCATTGTTGTCGCAGTAGACCGGTATTGCTTCAACAATGGCTAGAATCACACCAAGTTCATAAATGAACTTCTTGATCCAAACCGCCTTTGTCGCTTCCGCCGCATTGTATTCGCCTCGGTGGTAGAATCCGCCATGCTGTCTTGTTTGGAACTTTTCCAACTCATCGCCCATTCAAGGTGAACACGATCCGCATCGAGACTCGAATCATCCTTATCGTCTCGAAGTCGCATCCATATACCCGCGTATCACCATGTCCCCTTCTCTATGTATTAGGAACACATCCTTAGTTCTTCTTAAGTACTTAAGGATATCTTAATACCACCCAATGATCCATTCCTCGGATCGATAGTATCCGCTCGTGACACTCGTGAGCATACGATACATCGGGCCTCGTACATAACATAGCATACATGATAGATCCTATTGCGGATGCATAGGGAATCTTACTCATGCAAATCCTCTCGCCTTCGCGGCGCTGACACATAGACTTGAAAGGTGTACCCCATGCCCGATGGGTAGGTAACCTTTCTTGGATTCCGACATGCTAAACTCTCTTTAGCACTGGCCTATATATGTAGATCACAAAAGACCACAACTATTTCGATCTATCTCTATAGATCTTAATCCCGATGATGTAGGTTGCTTTTCCCTGTGTCTTTCATGGAGAATGTCTTGGATAACCAAACCTTCACGATCAGAAGATTGAAACATCGCTTTCCTATAAGTAGTATGTCATCGACATACAATACTAGGAACACGATTGCACTCCCACTAACCTTCTTGTACACACAAGGTTCGTCTGGATTTTGTGAGAAATCAAACTTTTTGATTGTCTCATCAAAATAGATATTCCAGCTCCTGGATGCTTGCTTCAATCCATAAATGGACCGTCGCAATTTGCATACCTTGGTTTTATCAACCGATGTGAAACCCTCAGGTTGTATCATATACACGTCCTCGAGCAGGTTTCCATTAAGGAAAGTTGTTTTCACATCCATCTGCCATATCTCATAATCATAATGAGCCGCTATGGCCAGGAGCATCCGAATGGATTTAAGCATAGCTACAGGCGAATAGGTTTCGTCATAATCAACACCTTGTTTTTGACGATATCCTTTCGCCACCAATCTAGCCTTATAGGTAATCACATTACCATCCATGTCGATTTTCCTCTTGAAAACCCACTTGCACCCTATAGGCTTTATGCCTTCAGGTGGGTCAACCAAGTTCCAAACTTGGTTTTCATACATGGAATCCATTTCTGACTTCATGGCACCAAGCCACTTATCCTTTTCTGAACTTGTCAGCACTTCTTCATAACTGGTAGGCTCCTCATCATTAATGAGTAATACGTCGTTCGATTCACTTACGAGAAATCCATATCTCTCGGGAATATTGCGTGTTCTACCAGATCTACGAAGATGTGGTGTTACAATAGGTCTAACCGATTGCTCATCACTATGAGTTGTCGGCTGTTGTGCTTCACCAGGTATCTCATCAATGTCTATTTGAGTCTCTCGAGCCTCCTCAAGCTCGACGACACTCCCACTGTTTTCTTGCAAGAGAAACTCTTTCTCTAGAAACACAGCATGCCTTGAAACAAACACCTTTTGTTCCACAGGATGATAGAATTGGTAACCCCTTGTTTCCTTAGGGTATCAAATAAATAGACATTTATCAGACTTAGCATCCAATTTGTCTGATACAGTCCGCTTCACATAAGCAGGACAACCCCATATCTTCAAGTAAGATACATGAGGTTTCTTACTATTTTATATCTCATATGGAGTAGTTGAGACTACCTTGGTAGGCATTCTGTTTAACAAGTAAACTGCTGTCTGAAGTGCATAACCCCAAAAGGACTTGGAAAGAGTCGCATGATTCATCATTGACCTGACCATGTCCAACAAGGTCCGGTTACGCCTCTCAGATACACCATTATGTTGTGGTATATAGGGCGGAGTCCATTGAGACAATATACCATTGTCTCTTAGGTAATCAAGAAACTCCTGACTCAAGTATTCACCACCTCGATCCGATCGAAGTATTTTAATACTCTTGTCATGTTGTTTCTCTACTTCTTTTCTGAACTCTTTGAACCTTTCAAAGGCTTCAGACTTGTGTTTCATCAAGAATACATACCCAAACCGTGAGTAATCATCGGTGAAGGTAATGAAGTAGCTATAGCCTGTAAGGGATCGATATGGCCGGCTAGAGGGGGGTGAATAGCCCTCGTACGTTGGACGTCGTAAATTGCTCGTCTACAAAACGTTAGCGCAAGCGGAATATACAACTATAAGTAAAGACAAGCAAAATATAAACAAGCAATACAAACACCGAGATATAACGTGGTTCACGGCTATGCCGCTAATCCACGGTCCGATTCGTCCACGGTGAATCACTCCGCCAAAACCAATCACTATCGGTCTCTCCTTTGCACAAAGCTAGGTGGAGGTAACCTTTACAACCAAGATCACTCTTCTTACAATAGGATTGAAGTAAAGACAAGTAAGAAGAGTTTAGAGCTTGTGGGGCACTAGGAAGATTGTTTGGAGTATGAGCATTAGCCTCTCAAAGGCTCACACCTCTCTTTATAGAGAGGGCTAACTTCTTCTCACTACAACGGCCTCCGAACACGTCGGATCCCGACCGTTGTAGTCCAACGGAACTCTTGGCAGTCGACTGATGGACCTCATCAGTCGACTGTTGCATCCGTAGTCGACTGCCCAGTCGGCTACGAACGGTTCTGTGGCCGAACCCTTATTGACCGATCCGCCGCTTTCAAGCCGATCGATGGTCTTAACGATCGCCCATGATGGCGCCAATCATGGCCACAATCAATGATACCCAATGAACTCACTGATTGCGGGCCGATCGCCATGACATGGCAATGATCCGTGTCGAAAACCCATCCGACACTTGGCCAAATGGCCAAGTTTCACCTAAGAACTACCCTTCCCGGGTTACAATCGCCACTCATTTCTGAGTCCTCACCTTCGGTTCTCTTCGTTCTCGCCACGCCCCTCGGCAAAGATCAGCGCACGGCTCGCAATGCTCCTTCGCCTCTTGCCTCAAGTCTACTTCCTCCGGCCACTCCAAGCTTCGTCCGGCGGTCCCTGATGCTCCAAGCGCACGGCCTGCAAAGCTATCCTTCACCGACTCAAGGCACGAGTCATGAGATGTGAAACTCGCCACGACTCCATGTGCGAATTACTAAGTCCTGCACGACTTCAACGCATATATCACATCAACATATCAAACTAACTTAAACCCTTTGCCACACCATCAAAACCATATTACGGCAAGAGATTGCCCTAACAATCTCCCCTTTGATGTGTGGCAATCCGCTTAAGTTAGGTAAAACATTTGATATAAATTCTAAGGTAAGAAAGCATGTAAAGATAAACATGATATAGCAACATGCAACTCCCTTAATCCATGAAACTCTATGCAAATTTTCTCCTTATCATATATTTCTCCCTACAATATATTTCTCCCTAATGTGATTAACTTAAACATAATTATTTCTCCCCCTTTGACACCATCAAAAAGATTAACACTAAGTTATAAGCTCATGGCATCAAGTATAATGGAGGGAAAATATGACAAGTTGATTTAAAATTGGGTACCACTTGTTGATGGCATTAAGTATATTTTTACCACTTGTAGGAGGTTTACAAACTGAATTCGCCTTCAATATTCTGATTTATAGCTACCAATGATCACACGCATGGCAATGATCGGCACAAAGGAATCCAATTTCGATTTTCTGACGAATTTCGTAAATGCATTATAAATCCAAAATTTGAAAAATCATGAAATTTGGGGAATATATTTCTATTAAGTATATCTATCAAGGAAAAATAGTTTTTCATGAAAACTCATTATATTTTCTTGTTTTTGCCAAAAATCCAAAAGTTCTAAAAACCACTAGGTTTTTGATCATTCTAGTATCAAGTTAGCTACCTAGTTTTGCATCCAATTGTTTCAAAACATGAATACATGTATTTTAGGGTAAGAAATTGTTTTGAAAACATATGAAATATCCAACCATGATCTTTGGGCAATATGTCTATGAATTAAACATAAGCCTTCCCCATGATTGGTCTATTATTGCTATTTTGATACTTTAAATGACCATCTAAATGCCATAGGCATTAGTGGACATTTGTATCATCCTAATATCTCACCCATGCTAAGTTTGCAATCAAGTTAGCCTATAGTGAGTGTGAGATGTATCCTAGGGGGTATTTGTATATACTTAACCCATATATTCATGCAATTCTATCATGGTTAAGTATCAACCTAACATTCTACATGATCATAATGACATATATCAATTAATTCTACATTATGATCATGAAACTCATGTTTTCATCAATTTATAACCATGCATTAGGTAATATGTGATGATAATAAACAAATTATCACCTAAAGCATGATTTAAACCTATTTCTAGTGATAACGTGCCAAATTTTAAAATCATAAATCATGATTTAAGACATACATAGCAATTACATCAATCATTATGATTTAAGCATTATTACCTATTTATGGGTACGTTATCATCACCCAACACTATCTAAAAAATGTTGTCCCATCATCCTAAGTCAACCAAAATATGATATAGGTCAAGTTCATATGGTTGACTACCCTAGGGGTTATTCTAACCCTTAAGGATGGATTTTGGAACCCAAAATAGATTCTTTCCTATTGGGTTCACTAAATATTCCTTGGGGATCCATTTTCTAGCAATTACTTTCTTTTTATCTTGTCCCCTAGCTATAAGACATTTGTAGGCTTTTTCATTTTTCTTTTCCTTGTAGCCTAGGCCCTTTTTGTTGAAGCTAGCTCTTTGGCTCCCTAAGATCATGTTCAATGTGTTGGAGCCAATAGTGAATTTCTCTAGGGCTTTGGTTAAGTAATCTACCTTTTCCCTTAATGTCCTATTTTCCTCTATGCATGCATCATTAACATTTAAAGGCATATAATCATGTGAGCATGCATCATCTAAGCTAGAAGAAATATTATCATTTAAGCATGCCTTTTCTAATTTTTGTTCTAATTCCTTAATTTGTTCAAGCATGCATTTATTTTTCTTCTTTGCCCTAAATAGATCCTTAGTTAAACTAGAAATCATGGAAACTATCTTATGGGGTGAGAGATTCGTTACCATAGTTTCCATGTCCTCTTCTTCGGATGAGGAGGATGTGGAAGCTCCCCCTTCATTTGAGCTCTCCCCATTTGAGCTTGATTCTTCATTTTCGGATGAAGAGCAATCCAAGTCATCAAAGGCCATCAAGGCCAAATTGGTGACAAAGGCATTCTCCTCATCCGATGATGAGGAGGAGGATGAGGATGGATCATCCCAAGTCCTTGCCTTGAGAGCCTTAGCCTTTCCCTTCTCCTTTGTTTTCTTCTCCTCTTCCTTCTTTTTCTTGCTCCCCTTTTTCTTCTTCTTTTCTTCTTTCTTTTTCCTTTCTTCCTTGCTCTTGTTTAGGAGAGGACAATTGTCCCTTATGTGCCCTTCTCCTTGGCAATTGTAGCATATGACCTTCCCCCTGGGTCTTCTCATCCTATCATTAGATTTATCAAATCTAAAATTCTTAAATGCACGTCTTACCCTCCTTACCATATAGGCTTCTTCGGTGCTATCCATGGAGGAGGAGGAAGACGCATTATCATCGGAGGAGGAGGATTTCCATCTTCTTCTTCCCTTACTTGCCAATAATGCTACTCCTCTTGAGGGTTGAATTCTAGGCTTCTCTTGTATTCCTTCAAGCCTAGTTTCGTGAAGCTCCATGGTTGAAAAGAATTCCTCCAAGGTGCTCACTTCTAGGTTCTTGGAGATATAAAATGAGTCCACCATGGAGCTCCATTTTGAGGACCGGGGAAAGGCATCTATGGCCTTCATTACCATATCCCGGTTTGATAGCTTCTCACCTACACTTGTTAGCCCAATTAAAATTTCTTTAAACCTAGAGTGTAGTGAGGTTACCTTTTCTCCCTTTTCTAGTTTTATATTGGATAATTGGGAGGCGGAGGAGGTCTCCTTGCTAGCTTGGCCTCGGATGTGCCTTCATGGAGTTCTATAAGCTTCTCCCACATCTCTTTGGCGCTAGCACATTCTCCGATCCGGTTGATCTCTTGTTGAGGGAGCACATTGTAGAGATGATGTTTGGCTTTTGAATTTGCAAGGTGCTCTTCCCTTTGCCTTTTGGTCCACCTTGATTTTTCGATTGGTTTCCCCTCTTCATCCCTAGGCAAAGCAAGCGGATTCCATTGTAATCATTATATCAAAATCCGTTTGAAAAATACCTCCATTCGCTTCTTCCACCAAGCGAATTCTCCTTCAAACTTCGGAGGATGGATGTTGGAGCCGGCCATTTTTTATGTAGGGCTTGTTGCGGCGGTTAGTCCGGTGACAAGCAACCTCGGCTCTGATACCACTTGTAAGGGATCGATATGGCCGACTAGAGGGTGAATAGCCCTCGACGTTGGATGGGCGTCGTAAATTTCTCGTCTACAAAACGTTAGAGCAACCGGAATATACAACTATAAGTAAAGACAAGCAAAATATAAACAAGCAATACAAACACCGAGATATAGCGTGGTTCCGGCTCGCCGCTAATCCCACGATCCGATTAAATCACGGTGAATCACTCCGCTAAAACCAATCACTATCGGTCTCTCCTTTGCACAAAGCTAGGTGGAGGTAACCTTTACAACCAAGATCACTCTTCTTACAATAGGATTGAAGTAAAGACAAGTAAGAAGAGTTTAGAGCTTGTGGGGCACTAGGAAGATTGTTTGGAGTATGAGCATTAGCCTCTCAAAGGCTTACACCCTCTCTTTTTATAGAGAGGGCTAACTTCTTCCGTTGCCGCCATCGATCATTGCGCCCTTGGCGATCATTGCCGTCCTACAACGGCCTCCGAACACGTCGGATCCCGGCCGTTGTAGTCCAGCGGAACTCTTAGCGATCGGCCCGATGGACCTCATCGATTTCGGCTATCATCCGTAATCGGCCCGATCGGCTCTACGAGCGGTTCAATGGCGAAACCCTTATTGACGGTCGATCATTGCGCCTTGGCGATCGGTCTTAGCGATCGGCCCTTGCGTATCGGCCGATCGCCATTGATCGGCTACGGTCGAACTCACTCGATCGCGCGACGCCATGACATGGCGATCGGTGGTGTCGGGAAAACCCATCCGACACTTGGCCAAATGGCCAAGTTTCACCTAAGAGCTACCCTTCCCGGGGTTACAATCGCTCACTCTCATCTCTCGGAGTCCCTCGCCTTTGAAGTTCTCTTCGTTCTCGGCCACGTCCCTCGGCAGCATCAGGCGCACGGCTTTGCAATGCTCCTTCGCGTCTCTTGCCTCGAAGTCTACTTCCTCCGGCTTCACTCCAAGCTTCTCGTCCGGCGGTCCCTCGGATGCTCCAAGCGCACGGCTTCCGCAAAGCTATCCTTCACCGACTCAAGGCACGAGTCATGAGATGTGAAACTCGCCACGGCTCCATGTGCGAATTACTAAGTCCTGCACGACTTCAACGCACATATTACATCAACATATCAAACTAACTTAAACCCTTTGCCACACCATCAAAACCATATTACGGCAAGAGATTGCCCTAACATAGCCTCCTAATGCTTGAGTTGACATAGGTCCACATACATCAGTATGTATTAGACCTAGTAACTCTCCCACTCGTTCACCTTTTCCAGTAAAAGGTAACTTAGTCATCTTGATTTTTAAGCATGATTCGCATGTATCGTATGAATCCAATTCAAACGATTCCAGAATTCCACATCAGTGTAATTCGGACATGCGTTTCTTGCTTATATGGCCAAGACGACAATGCCACATATAGGAGTCTATTTGATTATCCTTTCGAGCACGCGTGTTGCTCGCTTCGATATTGAAAATGTCACTGGATACGTCCAACGTATAAATGTCATTACTCAAAGTTCCAGTTCCATAAAGTACGCCATTCAAAGTTATATAACAACAATTGTTACTAAACGTCAAATGGAAACCATTTCTATTTAAACAGGAAATAGAAACAATGTTCTTTATTAGAGAAGGAACATAATAGCAACTGTCCAGTTCCAAGACTAGTCCACTAGGGAGCTTCAGCAAATAAGTTCCGATGGCGACCGCAGCAACCTTTGCTCCATTGCCAACTCGCAAATTTGACTCCCCTCTGACAAGTCTTCTTCTATTCCTTAGCCCCTGTATGTCATTACATATATGTGAGCCACACCCAGTATCCAATACCCAAGTGTCTAAGGAAATAGAATGACAATCAATAACGAAGATACCTGAAGAGGATGGGGCATCGGATGCCTTCTTCTTCTTCATCGACTCAAGATAAATCTTGCAGTTTCTTCGCCAGTGGCCTTCCTTGCCACAATGATGGCAAGTGCCCTTTTGCGCTGGTTCCGCCTTCTTTGCCTTTTTGTTCTTTCCTTTCTTCTATTCTTTTGCCTTCCTCTTAGAACCTTTCTTTGAGAAATCAACTAACAGAACCGCCTTCTCCTCATGCTTCACAGAAGGCTCCACAGTCTTCAGCATATTGAGGAGCTCGGGAATAGTGGATTCCAATTTGTTCATCCGATAGTTCATCACGAATTGTGAGAAACTCTTGGGCAAACAATGCAGAATTAAGTCAATACTTAATTCGTGATCCATCACAAACCCGAGGGTAGCTAGCCGCTCGATGTACCCGTTCATCTTTAGCACAAACTGTACTACAGATGAACCTTCTTGCATCTTCGTGGTGAAGAGGAGCCTAGAGACCTCGAACCTTTCGGATCTCGCTTGCTCATCGAACAACTCATGAAGATGAAAGACCATAGTATTAGCATCCATATGCTCATGTTGGTTTTGTAGCTCAGGTACCATCGCCGCTAGCATGATGCAACTCGCCATTTCGAGAATCGCCACATGCTTACGATGAGACCAACATTTGGTGCAGGTTGCATCGTCCTTAGAACGATTGGGAAGAGGCTCTTCAGGACATATGCAAGCTTTTCCGCCTTGAGAACAATTCTCGAGGTTTCTAAGCGATCCAGAAGTTAGGCCCGGTCGGTTTGTTTGAATCCAAAATAGTCGCAAATTCAAAGCGTCATGATCAATTTATTGACCTAGAAATACAAAGCGAGCATATATGAGAAAATGATTTTAAAATGCATCAATATACATTTATAAATCCCATTCATTTTGAATTTCAAAACCCCAAAATCACTTGGAGATCGTAGGTCCATCTCTCGAATGGGTGATATCCATCATAGTTATGAACAACCTTGGAGAGTCCAACAAGTCATTCATAACTACGGTAGGTATCAACTATACCGATTGCATATCACGTATATGCAACTATCACAATGTGCTATCAACTAATTGAATGTTCACACATACATCGGGTTGTTAACACATTAACAAGTATGCATCATATGCATAGCACCCAACTTCACCTCCCTTTACATCGACCTTGGAGAGAGTCCAACAAGCCGATGCTCCAGGTTAAAGCCAACCCATTAATCGGGAAATAGTTTTAATATGGTTAGAGCGCATTCAACCAATTAGCCCAGCTTGGAGAGAGTCCAACAACCAAAGCTAACGATTGACCTCTGACTCTTACCATATTAGTATTAACCTATTCCATGGTTTGAACATGTTCGGGTTCGAGCCGGGCTTGGAGAGAGTCCAACAACCCAAACAAGAAACGGAACTCTGGTTCTAACCATATTAATGGAAGGTGTAGGCTTTAATATTGTTTAAGGGTTTTTATTCTCATCCTCTTTGCATGCAAATAACTATTATCTACATGGCATGACATACATGGCATACATCTACATGTCACGACACGCATGGCATAATGTTATGCATCTAATGCAATTACATGACATACAATTATGTCATGTATATAATTTCCTTATATGTCATAACTATTTATGGAAATAAAATATGTTTAAGATTTGATTCTCCAAATCAAATCATAATTAAATTAGGAAACAAATTTCCAAATCTAATCACATATTTTATTTATGGAATTATTTGATTAAGGAAAATCTATTTAGGAAACCAATTTCCTAAATCATCAAAACTACTTATGGAAATAAAATATTTTAAGATTTGATTTCCCAAATCAAATCATGATTAAATTAGGAAACAAATTTCCAGAATCTAATCAAATATTTTATTTATGGAAAATATCAATTTCCATAAATACTTCCAACTTTCCAAAAGTGGAAGATTTCCATAAATACTTCTAGACTTTCCAAAATTGAAAAATTTCCATAAATACTTCTAAATTTCCAAAATTAGAAAATTTCCAGAAATACATTATGACTATCGCAAAACCATTTTACGATTATGTCGAAACACAACAGGCTCTGATACCCTTTGTTGGGTTTTAGACGCTTGGCGTGTGTGTTCGATCATGTTTCGTAAACATGAACACAGAAGCAATAAAAATAATAAATCTACATTTATTACAACACACAATACACGCATGCAGATTACAACAAGTGTAGACATAACCGTAAATTAAAATTTGCAATAAAAGGAAATTTATCTACGTTATACCTTTCGTATGACGTGTAGCGGGAACGGCATCAACCGGAATGATCCTCGCTAGAATCGTCTCTATCCGTATCCACGCCGAGTTCCTCGGGATGACTTCGCTAAGCCACGAGCTTCGTCTTCGTACGGGTTACTAGCCTCGTGTTGAAGACGACGTGATCGAGAGATGATCACGATCGAATCCAAATTCGGATCCTAATACGAGTTCTCAAAACTTCGCTTCTCGGAGAGGTATTCGTCAACCAATTGTGAATCGCCGTCCTCCACCTCAGAGGATTACCGGAGATCGAATCGGATAAGTTAGCCATTGTCGGAGCTCTAACCGTCATCCAAGCGGCGCTCCGACCGAGAGAGAACAAGCTGTCGAAAACTGGACAGCTTTGGTGGAGTGATAGGCGCCCGGCCAACCAAGGGAGATAGAGCTCACCTTGATGCCCCACGTGAAGGAGATCACCGGAGCACTAACGGCAGCAGCTCGATGAAAGGAGCAGCCTTGGCAGACGCGGTTGGAGGAGCAAGGGGCGGCGGTTTAGGGTTGGCGCCGAGGATGGGGTTAGGGCTTAATTATCCCCTTAAGCCCTCTTTTATAGAGAACTAATTCTCTTAATGGTTATTGGATCATAACCATTAGGCCCGTTAACCCGCTCCATTAAGATAAGTTAAAATAAACCAAACCATGATGGTTTATTTTAAGTTAAAACGAACCGAACCAACTTTTGGTTCATTCGTTTAAAATAAACCAAACCCTTTGGTTTATTCTCCTCCATTGGATTAGAACCAAACCATTTTGGTCCATCCATTATGTCTTCATAAGACACGGCCCATCCACGCTTCCATTGCGACTGAAACGATTTCATGCTCGCTTTATGTTTGGTCCAACCAAACTAGTTTCTCTCGGTCTGAGAATCCCATTCTCAAGCTCGTTTTAAATCCTTTGGATTACGCTCGTTGTGCGTGTGACCAAATAGGTTCTCGGTTTATGTTGGCCGTCTATAATTAACCATTAATTATATAAGGATCATGAGTGGCACCTAGTAGTACATCATGATCCCCAATTAACCGAAAAGATCAACGATTGATCGAACTATTTACGAAACCCTTGGACTCGAATGATTCGTGCCCCATCCCTTCACTCATCTTATACCCACTTGGTTCAGGACATGGTCTATTGTGTCAGTCCCCACTAGGCTGACTACGTCACACCTAGCCCAAGTATCATTTCCTCGTCCTACGGATTCTAGTTACTGCACATGTATCGAAGAGTACCTTACTCTAAACATGTAATGTTTTGGCCAAAGACTTTAGTAACAATCCGACGAGAGGCCATGTGTATACATCTCCTCGCAAGGAGTGGTGAATCCTTTATAGGCTATTCAAACACCTTCGATCACTTCGACTTATACCCAATCATCCCGGGTCCACATCTCCTTAGAGATGTTTCCTTAAGATGTCAAAGCATAAGTCTCCATGATCAAGATGACTTGAATACCGTAAGTCAAAGGAACATCATACTTAAGCTACAGTAAGAACTTCATTGACATATCTATATATGCAGAGAACCATATGAAGTCTTACGGCTGGTCACTCCAATGAACTAGTTACCATAACTAGCATCCACGATCAACTCCGGACATCACAATGTCTCCAGCCAGTGAGAATCAGCTGCTTGGATACACCAAGGAGTATACCTCATGCTAGTCTCGACAGAATTGATGGTGTCCAAATCCATCAATTCATCGACTAGGGATAATTATGATACATCACAATTACACATGTAGAGATACTCACTAGTTGTGATCCAATCACAAATTCTCTCATGCTGTGAATCGCATCGTGGACATTCAGTAAATGAGTTTAAGATCCAATCAAATACATGAAACATGTATACTCAAATAGTGAATCTTCATTTATCATATAAATGGTTCATACATAAGGCGATTGTCTTAGGACATCTCTCATATATTACTAACAATATTTTATGAAACTCCCCATAAAACACTGCATAAAACAGTCCTAAAAATTTATTTATACTCAATATTATTATGCTATAGTTTTAGGACATCAAGGTTACACTAAATATCAAAATATGGAGCTATTTATCAGAAAACATAGTGTATCAGTCGACTGGTTTCTGAACCAGTCGACTGCTACGCCTGAAATCAAAATTTCAGTCTTTTCAGCCCAACTTCAGAAATGCGTTAGAAATTCTAGAAATCTCGAAAAATCACGAAATTTTGTGAACACATTTCTGAGAACATACTTTATTAAGAAAAAATAGTTTGAAAAATATATGTTTCCCAAATTTCAATATTGATACAAACTTGGAAACTAACAAAAGGTTCTAAAAATTTGCAAACTTTGTACCACTTTTGTGTTCCACTTGAAAACTGTTTTTCAAAATATGATGAACATAGTTTAAAATATATATGATTTGGAATTTCCAACCATGTTCTTAGAGCTATGTATTCATTACTTGAATACAAGTCTTCCCAATGATTGGTCCATGAGGTATTCATGTCTCTAGATGTGTCATTGGCTCATAGTAATGCATCATAACAAGCATGATGAGCCAAGTACACCTTCCCTATCATCTCACATGTTCCTAAATGTCTCAATACAAAAATCAAGGTTGCTTAAGGCTTTTGCGAGATGCATCAAGGTATAAGGCTAACATATGACTATGGAATCATGCAAACCTAGACTTTTACTCTACAAAGCACATACTAAGCTCTCTTCTTAATGATGAAAATTCGGTTTCGGGAAGAGCTTTGGTGAAGATATCGACAAGGTTAGAC
Organism: Wurfbainia villosa; assembly: GCA_025175895.1. Lineage (NCBI taxonomy): Eukaryota > Viridiplantae > Streptophyta > Magnoliopsida > Zingiberales > Zingiberaceae > Wurfbainia > Wurfbainia villosa. The sequence continues at coordinate 7,610,095 of CM046004.1, read as the reverse complement.
TTAGATTCTACATAATTAAGTTCAATGTCCCCTCTTGCCACATGATCTCTTATGAAGTGATGTTTCACTTCAATGTGCTTGGTCCTAGAGTGATGTACCGGATTTTTGGTCAAGTTGATGGTACTCACATTGTCACAATAAACTTTGATGTTAGAGTAGTGTAGCTCATAGTCCTCAAGAGTGTGTCTTATCCAAAGTAATTGAGCTACACAACCGCCCATAGCCACATATTCGGCTTCGATGGTTGATAAAGCAACACAATGTTGCTTCCTACTACTCCAACTAACTAGGGAGGACCCAAGAAATTGACATCCACCACTAGTACTCTTCCTATCCAATTTGCAACCGGCATAATCGGAATCGGTATAACCAAGCAACTCAAAGGACCGAGTCCTAGGATACCAAAGTCCTACATTTAGGGTGCCTTTAATATATCTTAAAATTCTCTTAACGGCTACTAAATGTGATTCTTTGGCACAAGATTGGTATCTTGCACACATACCTACCGCAAATAAGATATCGGGTCTACTAGCGGTTAGGTATAGTAGGCTACTAATCATACTCCTATAAAGTTTAAGATCAATTGATTTATCATCATGATCACTATCTATTCTAGTGCTAGTGGCCATAGGAGTGGTTACAATTTTGGCATTTTCCAAACTAAATTTCTTGATCATTTCATTTGCATATTTGGTTTGATAAATATGAATACCTTCATTGGTTTGTTTGACTTGTAACCCTAGGAAAAAGTTGAGCTCTCCAACTAAACTCATTTCAAATTCATTTTCCATGTTTTTTATAAAGTCTTGAAGAAGATCATCATTTGTTGACCCAAAAATAATGTCATCAACATATACTTGGGCTATGAAGATATCCTTTAATGTTGACTTTATGAACAAGGTTTGATCTACTTGGCCTCTTCTAAAATTCTTAGAAATTAAGAAAGATGACAATCTTTCATACCATGTCCGGGGAGCTTGTTTTAACCCATATAATGCTTTCTTAAGCTTATATACGTGGCTTGGATAATCTATGTTCTCAAACCCTGGTGGTTGTTCTACATATACTTCTTCCTTAATATAACCATTTAAGAATGCCGATTTAACATCCATTTGGTAAAGTTTAAATCCCATATAGGAAGCATACCCTAAGAGAATTCTAATAGATTCTAATCTAGCAACCGGGGCATAAGTCTCATCATAATCAAGCCCCTCAACTTGATTGAATCCCCTAGCAACCAACCTAGCCTTATTTCTAGTGATATTTCCTTGGTCATCTAGCTTATTCCTAAAGACCCATCTTGTCGTAATTATGGTGCTATCATTGGGTCTAGGTACTAACTCTCATACTTGACTCCTTTCAAATTGAGCCAATTCATCTTGCATTGCCAAGATCCAATCCGGATCATGTAATGCATCATTGATCGATTTGGGCTCAATTTGTGAAATAAGAGCAACTTGACTAGTAGGAGTTCTATGAAATGACCTAGTTCTTACTCCTTGAGATATAACTCCTGTTAGGACCTTTGTAACGCTAGAGGGGGGGTGATTAGCGTTTCTTCGTTTCTAAAATCAAGTTAGCGGAAGCAATACAAATACAAAATGAATACAAATATGAAATAAGAAACCAAACGCTAACACCCAATTTACGTGGTTCGGAGATGACGCTCCTACTCCACGGCAATCCGTAAGGTGGATTAACCCTAGCCAAGCTTCACTATCTTCTCCTTTGGATGAACCAAGGTGGAGAAACCTTTCTTACAATACACTCCTCTTCTTTACAATGATGGATGATGAAGAACAAGAGAAGAGGAGGTTTTGGATTGCTAAAAACACTTAGAAAACTTGGTGAGCACGAGGATGAAGTTAGGAGTTAGAGCACTAGCCTAACCATGCTCCCCATGACCCCTTTTTATAGAAGAGGGGCTGTTTTTCCCGTTGGGCCTCGATCAGTCGACTGATGCATGCCATCGATCACTTCAGCTCCAGCGGCCGAACGTGATCTCGCGGAGATTCGTGGCCGATCTCAGCGGCCGGTGATCGATCGGTGATCTCTCCATCGATCGATGATGGAGTGATCGATCAGTGATCACGGCGCGATCGAGTGAGAGCGTGCATTCGTGGCATTTCTTTCCTTGATCGGTGTCATTGTTTCCCATAGCGGTCGGGATGATAACATCGATCGTGACATGCCCAAGGCGGTCGGTGATGGTCGAGTTTCACGACTAATTCATACTTGTTTTTATACCCTAGACCTAGACTCAACCTTCTAGCTTCGTATTAAGCCTTGCGCCTTCAGGATCCCTCCGAGTCCGCGACTTGTTCATCCTTTGCGCTTTGCTTCCAAGAGCTTCCTTCGGTTTCGTCATGTCTTGGGTTGCCAAATGCTTGGACTTTACGCCGCCAAGACTACAAGCTTGGACTTATGCTGCCAAGACCTTACTTTGGACTTCCTTTGCCAAGGTTCACTTGGACTTTACGCTGACAAGACTACAAGCTTGGTCTTATGCTGCCAAGTCCATCCCTTGGACTTCCTTTGCCAAGATCATACTTGGACTTCTCTTTTACCTGTCACTTAAACACATTCGCAATTAGATCACAACACATTGCCTAACTTAAATGATTATCCAAACATCAAAACATATAAATGCTTGGAGCATTGTTGCACCAACAATCTCCCCCTTTTTGATGTTTGACAATCATTTAAGTTAGGTCTTTAAAAATATAATCATATTTCCAATATAGATTCTAACTTAAACATTCCTTCTCCCCCCTTGTGGACATCAAAAGAAGGATTCATAAATGAAAGAGTTAAGGGTATTGGATCTTGGACTAAGGTATAAGATTGAAATTAAGCTCCCCCTTAATCCAAGATATGATGTGTAAACCATATTTGAAGCAAAGCATATCAATGAATTAAACATGAAGTTCTAACTTTGCACCAACAATGGATTTTAGGGAAGAAAACGATATTATATATGAAACTCCCCCTAAAACCTTTGCATTAATCATCCTAAAACTTTGTTTATTGCAACATTATCATACCATAGTTTTAGGACATCAAGGATACACTAAATATCAGAAAATGGAGCTTAATATCAGAAAGCATGATGTATCGTCATTGGTTTCGAACATCATTCACAGACGAAATGAAATTTCACCTTTTAGCCCAACTTTAGAAATTCATGTAGCAATTCCAGAAATCTTGAAAAATCACGAAATTTCGTGTACACATTTCTGAAATCATACTTGATGAAGGAAAAATAATTTGAAAAATATATGTTTTTCAGATTTCAAGATTGATACAACCTTGGAGTCTAACAAAAGTTCTAAAGAGTTTGCAACCTTGGTATCACTTTTGTGGTTCATTTGGAAATTGTTTTTCAAAATATGATGAACATAGTTTAAAATATATATTATTTGGAATTTCCAACCATGTTCTTTGAGCTATGTATCCATTACTTGAATACAAGCCTTCCCAATGATTGGTCCATAAGGTGTTTATGTCTCTAGGTGTGTCATTGGCTCATAGTAATGCATCATAACAAGCATGATGAGCCAAGTACACCTTCCCTATTATCTCACATGGTTCTAGGTGTCTCAATACAAAAATCAAGGTTCTTAAGGCTTTTTGTGAGATGTAACAAGGTATAAAGATAACATATAAACATGGGATTATGCAAGCCTAGAATTTTACTCCACAAAGCACATACCAAGCTCTCTCCTTAAAGATGAAAATTCATTTTCGGGAAGAGCTTTGGTGAAGATATCGGCAAGGTTGGACTTAGATTCTACATAATTAAGTTCAATGTCCCCTCTTGCCACATGATCTCTTATGAAGTGATGTTTCACTTCAATGTGTCCTAGAGTGATGTACCGGATTTTTGGTCAAGTTGATGGTACTCACATTGTCACAATAAACCTTAATGTTAGAGTAGTGTAGCTCATAGTCCACAAGAGTATGTCTCATCCAAAGCAATTGAGCTACACAACCACCCATAGCCACATATTCGGCTTCGGTGGTTGATAAAGCAACACATTGTTGCTTCCTACTACTCCAACTAACTTGGGAGGACCCAAGATATTGGCATCCACCACTAGTACTTTTCCTATCCAATTTTCACTCGGGATAATCGGTATCGTTATAACCAAGCAATTCAAATGACCTAGTCCTAGGATACCAAAGTCCTACATTTAGAGTACCTTTAATATATCTTAAAATTCTTTTGTGGCTACTAAATGTGATTCTTTGGCACAAGATTGGTATCTTGCACACATACCTACCTAAATAAAATATCGGGTCTACTAGCGGTTAGGTATAGTAGGCTACCTATCATACTCCTATAAATTTTAAGATCGATTGATTTACCATCATGATCACTATCTATTCTAGTGCTAGTGGCCATAGGAGTGCTTACAATTTTGGCATTTTCCAAACCAAATTTCTTGATCATTTCATTTGCATATTTGGTTTGATAAATGGATACCTTCATTGGTTTGTTTACTTGTAATCCTAGGAAAAATTGAGTTCTCCAACTAAACTCATTTCAAATTCATTTTCCATATTTTTATAAAGTCTTGAAGTAGATCATCATTTGTTAAACCCAAAGATGATATCATCAACATATACTTGGGCTATGAATATATCTTTCAATGTTGACTTTATAAATAAGGTTTGATCTACTTGTCCTCTTCTAAAATCCTTAGAAATTAAGAAGGATGACAATCTTTCATACCATGCCCTAGGAGCTTGTTTTAACCCATATAATGCTTTCCTAAGCTTATATACATGATTTGGATAATCTATGTTCTCAAACCGGTGGTTGCTCTACATACACTTCCTCCTTAATAAAACCATTTAAAAATGCCGATTTAACATCCATTTGGTAAAGTTTAAATCCCATGTAGGAAGCATACCCTAAGAGAATTCTAATAGATTCTAATCTAGCAACCGGGGCATAAGTCTCATCATAGTCAAGCCCCTCAACTTGATTAAATCTAGCAACCAACCTAGCCTTATTTCTAGTGATATTTCCTTGGTCATCTAACTTATTCCTAAAGACCCATCTTGTAGTAATTATGGTGCTATCATTGGGTCTAGGTACTAACTCCCAAACTTGACTCCTCTCAAATTGAGCCAATTCATCTTGCATTGCCAAAATCCAATCCGGATCATGGAGTGCATCATTGATCGATTTAGGCTCAATTTGTGAGATAGAAACTTGACTAGTAGGAGCCCTATGAAATGACCTGATTCTTACTCCTTGAGATAGATCTCCTACTGCTTGGTCAAGTGGATGATCTTGATGAATTCTTAGGTTTCTAGAAGGGGTTTCAAATTGATCATTGTTATCCTCCACCCTTCTTTCATCATCGGAATCTTCTTTTCCTCCCTTGATCATTGCCCTAATGGTCAAATTTTGAAGTTTTTGGGTAATGTCTTGATTATTGTCATTAATATCCTTATCAATGGAGGACTTTCTAGGGTAGGTACTCGTAGTTTCATCAAATTTAACATTTGAGGACTCCTCAATCCCTTGGGTTCTCTTATTGTAGACTCTATACCCTTTACTTGTGGATGAGTATCCAACTAGAATTCCCTCATCCGCTTTAGATTCAAATTTTCCTAAGTTGTCTTTGGTATTTAAGATATAAACTTTACATCCAAAGACTTTGAAATAGTGAATTGTGGGAATAGTTCCATTCCATAGTTCAAAAAGGTGTCTTTCCTAAAAACCTATGGATTTGAACCCTATTTTGGATATAGTGCGGTATTAACTGCTTCCCACAAGTAGCTAGGTAGAGAATATGCATTAGCATAGTCCTAGCCGCTCTTGTAGGGCACGATTTCTCCTTTCCACCACCCCATTTTGTTGGGGTGTTCTAGGACAAGAGAACTCATGCTTGTACCCTTGCTCTAAACAAAATTGTGAAAATTTAAAGTTTTCAAATTCACCACCATGATCACTACGGATCCGGTTGATTTTGAGACTCTTTCATTTTCAACCCCTTTTACTAAATCCTATGATTATTTCTAAGGTATCATCCTTATGTTTCATAAAGTAAACCCAAGTATACCTAGAAAAATCATCCACAATGACTAAACAATATTTTGTTACCATTTAAAGATGGAGTGCTATGGCAATCAAATAAATCAAGATGCAATAATTCTAATGGTAAAGACGTATTAGTTAAGGTTTTACCTTTGTGTGATGCTTTTGTTTGTTTTCCTTCTTGGCATGCATCACACATTTTGTTCTTGACATACTTGATCTTTGGTAACCCTTTGACCAACTCCATCTTGGCTACCTTGGCTATGTTTTTCATGTTGACGTGCCCCAATCTTCTATGCCATAGCCAACATTCTTCTTCTTTTGCCACAAGACACTTAGTAGAAATGTTAGAAGCATATGAAAGATCAACATAATAGATGTTTGATTTCCTATATCCAACTAACATGCAATCATTTAATTCCTTGTGTTTAATCATGCATTTAGAGGATTCAAACGAGACATGATAGTTTGCATCACAAAGTTGACTAACACTTAATAAATTAAACTTCATATTTTCAACTAGCAAGACTTTGTGAATAACAATTTTAGGGATACCTCAATTGTACCTCTACCTAGTATCTTGAGTTTTCCACTATTCCCAAAAGATACCGCTCCTTCTTCACATATTTAATTGTGGAGAACTTGCTCACATCCTCGGTCATATGTGTTGAGCAACCGCTATCCACAATCCACATACCTCGCTCTCCTACCTAAATCACATGAAAAACACAAGCTTTTGGTACCCAAACATTTGGACGTAATATTAATTAAAAACTTCTTAGGTACCCAAGCATTCTTAACCTTACCCTTAATGGTTCATTTCCTATTAATTAATGAAATATAAGAAAACTCTTTATCTTTTGGCTTATATCCTAAACCGGCCATGTTATAAACAGCTCTATGACTACTAAGGATCATGTCAAGACCATTTTAGAAATTAGAAAATTTTACAAAACATGATTACAATTTACTAACCTCATCCATAATAAATTCATTTTCTTCACTAAGCATGCAAGAGTCAATATGTAAAAGTTTTCATCCCTAATGGCTTTTAATTCTATCTTCATGCTCTTAACCTTAGATTTAGATTTATCTAGAGCTTCTTGAAGATATGCAATTGATTTATAAAGAAGTTCTACTTTAGGAGAATTTATTACCTCATCGTCACTAGATGACGATTCATCACTTGAGGAGCTTTCTTCTTGGCTTGACGTTCCGGAATCATCTCCTAGTGCCATGAGTGCCACATGGCGAGTGATGTGGCAAAGCTCATCATCTGAAGATGAGTCTTCAACGCTCGGTGTGTCCCATGTGGTTTGAGCCACCATAGCCTCCTTCTTCTTCTTCTCCTTCTTGTCCTTCTTCTTCTTTTCTTTTTCCTCCTTCTTCTTTAGCTCCGGGCAATTTGGCTTTATGTGCCCCTTCTTATTGCAAGCATGACAAATCACATTATTGTTAAAATTTGAATTACCACTACTTTTGCCTCTTGATGAGTGGGACCCCTTCCTTGCTTCTCTATTCTTGAATTCCTTTAATTTTCTAAGGAACTTCTTGACAAAATGGGCCACCTCACTAGCCGAGTCTCCATCACTACTTGACTCTTGCTCCGACTCGGATGAAGATGACACCTCTTTCCTTTCTTTCTTCTTCTTTTCTTTCTTTTCAACAAATAGGGCCAAACCCTTTTCCTTAGAAGACATGTTAGTTTGTTCATGCAATTCAAACTCACAAAATAGTTCATCAATTTTAATTTGTGAGAGATCCCTAGTTACCTTAATGGCATCAACTATAGAGGTCCATAAAGAATTTCTAGGAAAAATGTAAAATATACCTTACTAGATCCCGGTTGTCAACTCGCTCACCTATGATATGGAGTCCGTTCACAATTTCCTTGAACCTTCCATGCATTTGGCTTACGGTTTCATGCATCTTCATTTGGAAGGCTTGAAGTTGTCCAATTAGAAGGTCCTTCTTTGCCCTCTTTGACTCCTTGGAACCTTCATTTAGCTCAATGAGCTTTTCCCATAGCTCCTTGGCGGATTCAAAAGGCCCCACCTTGTTGAGTTGCTCCATTGTGACGCCGCATTGGATGGTGAGGACGGCTTTGCATTTGACTCAAATTGCGGTTCATCTCCCTTGTCCAATCCTTGCTTGGAATAGGGTTTCCACGCTCATCCACCGGTTCCTCGAAGCCATCTACAACACTATGCCAAATTTCAATATTACTCATTAAATAGTACTTCATCCTACCTTTCCAATATGCGAAGTGACTCCCATCGAAGAGTGGTGGCTTGGCGATGCTATATCCCTCTTGAAGAGCCATTGATGCCTTGGTTGATGGTGAGATCTTCCAAGCGATCCGGGCTCTGATACCACTTGTTAGGACCTTTGTAACGCTAGAGGGGGGGTGATTAGCGTTTCTTCGTTTCTAAAATCAAGTTAGCGGAAGCAATACAAATACAAAATGAATACAAATACGAAATAAGAAACCAAACGCTAACACCCAATTTACGTGGTTCGGAGATGACGCTCCTACTCCACGGCAATCCGTAAGGTGGATTAACCCTAGCCAAGCTTCACTATCTTCTCCTTTGGATGAACCAAGGTGGAGAAACCTTTCTTACAATACACTCCTCTTCTTTACAATGATGGATGATGAAGAACAAGAGAAGAGGAGGTTTTGGATTGCTAAAAACACTTAGAAAACTTGGTGAGCACGAGGATGAAGTTAGGAGTTAGAGCACTAGCCTAACCATGCTCCCCATGACCCCTTTTTATAGAAGAGGGGCTGTTTTTTTCCGTTGGGCCTCGACCGATCGATGCATGCCATCGGGCCGATCACGCCGCCAACGGCCAAACGCGATCTCCGCGGAGATTCGTAGCCGCAATCTCCAACGGCCAGGTGATCAGTCGACTGATCTCTCCATCAGTCGACTGATGGAGTGATCAGTCGAGTGATCACGGCAGCAGTCGAGTGAGACTGCATTCTGTGGCATTTCTTTCGATCGACCGATCGCTTCCCATAGCAATGATCGATAGTAGCATCACCGATCGACATGCCCAAGACGATCGATCGATGGTCGGTTTCATCGACTCACTACCGACCCGATCGATACATCACGATCGATACTCATTAAGTATGGATAATTCATACTTGTTTTTATACCCTAGACCTAGACTCAACCTTCTAGCTCCGTATTAAGCCTTGCGCCTTCAGGATCCCTCCGAGTCCGCGACTTGTTCATCCTTTGCGCTTTGCTTCCAGGAGCTTCCTTCGGTTTCGTCATGTCTTGGGTTGCCAAATGCTTGGACTTTACGCCGCCAAGACTACAAGCTTGGACTTATGCTGCCAAGACCTTACTTTGGACTTCCTTTGCCAAGGTTCACTTGGACTTTACGCTGCCAAGACTACAAGCTTGGACTTCCTTTGCCAAGGTTCACTTGGACTTTACGCTGCCAAGACTACAAGCTTGGTCTTATGCTGCCAAGTCCATCCCTTGGACTTTCTTTGCCAAGATCATACTTGGACTTCTCTTTTACCTGTCACTTAAACACATTCGCAATTAGATCACAACACATTGCCTAACTTAAATGATTATCCAAACATCAAAATATATAAATGCTTGGAGCATTGTTGCACCAACAACTCCTACTACTTGGTCAAGTAGATGATCTTGATGAATTCTTAGGGTTCTAGAAGGAGTTTCAAATTGATCATTGTTATCTTCCACCCTTCTTTCATCATCAAAATCTCCTCTTCCTTTCCCTTGATCACTACCCCTTATGGTCAAATTTTGAAGTTTTTGGGTAATGTCTTGATTATTGTCATTAATATCCTTATCAATGGAGGACTTTCTAGGGTAGGTACTAGTGGTTTCATCAAATTGAACATTGGAGGACTCCTCAATCCCTTGGGTTCTTTTATTGTAGACTCTATATCCTCTACTTGTGGATGAGTATCCAACTAGGATTCCCTCATCCGCTTTGGATTCAAATTTTCCTAAGTTATCTTTAGTGTTTAAAATATAAACTTTACATCCAAAGACTTTGAAATAATGAATTGTGGGAATAGTCCCATTCCATAATTCAAATGGTGTCTTTCCTAAAAACCTATGAATTTGAACCCTATTTTGGATATAGCAAGCGGTATTAACCGCTTCCACCCACAAGTAGCTAGGTAGAGAATATGCATTAAGCATAGTCCTAGTCGCCTCTTGTAGGGCACGATTTCTCCTTTCCACCACCCCATTTTGTTGGGGTGTTCTAGGACAAGAGAACTCATGTTTGTACCCTTGCTCTAAACAAAATTGTGAAAATTTAGAATTCTCAAATTCACCACCATGATCACTACGGATCCGGTTGATTTTGAGACTCTTTTCATTTTCAACCCTTTTACTAAATCCTATGATTATTTCTAAGGTATCATCCTTATGTTTCAAAAAGTAGACCCAAGTATACCTAGAAAAATCATCTACTATAACTAAACAATATTTGTTACCATTTAAAGGAGTACTATGACAATCAAATAAGTCAAGATGTAATAATTCTAACGGTAAAGAGGTATTAGTTAAGGTTTTACCTTTGTGTGATGCCTTTGTTTGTTTTCCTTCTTGGCATGCATCACACATTTTATTCTTGACATACTTGATTTTTGGTAGCCCTTTGACCAACTCCATCTTGGCTACCTTGGCTATGTTTTTCATGTTGATGTGCTCCAATCTCCTATGTCATAGCCAACTTTCTTCTTCTTTCGCAACAAGACACTTAGTGGAAATGTTAGAAGCATATGAAAGATCAACATAATAGATATTTGATTTTCTATATCCAACTAACATACAATCATTTAATTCCTTATGTCTAATCATGCATTTAGAGGATTCAAAAGAAACATGATAGTTTGCATCACAAAGTTGACTAACACTTAATAAATTAAATTTCATATTTTCAACTAGTAAAACTTTGTGAATGACAATTTTGGGAGATACCTCAATTGTACATCTATCTAATATCTTGAGTTTTCCACTATTTCCAAAAGACACCGCTCCCTTCTTCACATACTTAATTGTTGAGAACTTGCTTACATCCCCGGTCATGTGTGTTGAACAACCGCTATCCACGATCCACATACCTTGCTCTCCTACCTAAATCACATGATAAACACAAGCTTTTGGTACCCAAACATTTGGACCGGTAACATTAAGTAAAAACTTCTTAGGTACCCATGCTTTCTTGACCTTACCCTTAATGGTTGATTTTCTATTAATTAATGAAATATAAGCAACTTCTTTTTCTTTTGGCTTATATCCTATACCAGCCTTGTTGTAAACGGCTCTTTGTTGGCTAAGGATCATGTCAAGATATTTTGAGTCATTTGTAAATTTCTCTAAACATTCCTGTTGGGAGTATGAGGAATACAATCAAAGTCCCACATTGGTAAGACATGGAAAAGATCATGTGCTTATAAGAAAAAAGATATCTCCATTGGTATGAGGCCTTTTGGATAAAGCCCAAAAATAAAAACCATGAGGGCTTAGGCCCAAAGTGGACAATATCATACCATTGTGGAGATATATGGATCTTATAAGCACTAACAATTGGTATCAGAGCCATGGTCCATGTCAAGCCTTGACCGAAGGTGAGTTCTTGAAAAATAATTTTTACTCCCCCTTAATAGTTGCTTAAGTAAACGGAATTACTTAATATAAAAGGTAATAATTTTGTTTACTTTCTTCCTTACTTTTGTGACTTTCTCCCCCTTTTGCCTTAACTCAAAAAGTTTGTAAATATATTTTAGGGTTTGTAAGTCCAAGCAAGTTCCCAATATAAATATATTTTTTTTTAAAATAATAATAAGCTTGAAAATATGTTCATCTAAAATGTACAACTCCGGTTGGACTTGATTGATATAGAATGATCAATAAGTCTTGAAGGAGTTGATTAATTTTAAATAATTATACTCCATGGTTCATGTCGATGCAATCTACTGGAACTGTGAGTAAGGTCCTAACATCTCACGCCTGTCGTGGCTATACACAAACACATTAGTCCTATGTGTTGTGAGATGTGTTGGCTCCTTAAATCTATAGGTATATGATTTCTAAGGTAAGACTTAGGCTAATTTCATAAAAAGCAGCAAAAGTAGAGTACATATATAGAAAAATTTAAATCCTACTCTATTACGCACATACCTAACTTTCGTCTTAATAAACTAAATTCGGCGGGTAGTGGTTTGGTGAAGATGTCCGCTAGGTTTGATTTGGACTCAACATACTCTAGTTGTATAGTTCCATTAGTTACATGTTCCCTAATGAAGTGGTGTTTAACTTCTATATGTTTTGTCCTAGAATGACATATTGGATTTTTAGTTAAGTTAATTGAACTAATGTTATCTATGTAGGTTTTAATGTTGTTAAAGATTAAGCTAAAGTCTTGGAGAGTGTGCTTCATCCACAGGAGCTGAGAGACACACTCACCCATCGCAACGTATTCGGCCGGTGGTAGATAAGGCAACGAATGTCGCTTCCCATCGCACCAACTTACTAGACTCGAGCCGAGGATTTGACAACAACCACTCGTGCTCTTTCTATCGAGTTTACTACCGGCATAGTCAAAGTCGGAGTAGCCGATTAGATTAAACTCGGTAGATCTAGGGTACCAAATACCTACGTTTAGCGTGCCCTTTAGATATCTAAGGATACGCTTGACTAGGGTTAGGTGAGACTCCTTGCACGAGTTTGTAACCTTGCACATACTTACTACCGAATAAAATGTCGTCGGCTCGCGGTTAAGTATAGGAGACTTCCTATTACGCTCTATAGTATTTTAGGTCAACGGGTTTTCCTTCTACATCTTCGCTTATATTAACATTAGTTGCCATAGGTGTATTGATTATTTTAGCATCTTGCATTCCAAATCGATTTATTAAGTCCTTAGTATATTTTTGTTGATGTAAATATATTCCATCTTTAGTTTGTTTAATTTGTAAACCTAAGAAAAACTTAACTCTCCCACTAAATTCATTTCAAATTCACTTTCCATAAGTGAGATGAATCGCTTAGCAGATCGAGTTGGTAGTTCCAAAAATTATATCATCTACATAGATTTGGGCTATAAAGATTTCTTTTCCTACGGTTTTTAACGAATAAGGTTGGGTCGACTAAACCTTGGTTGAATCCTTTGGACTTAAGATAGATCGAAAAGCCTTTCGTACAAGCTCTTGGGGCTTGTTTGAGTCCATATAGGGCTTTCTTAAGTCTAAGGACATGGTCAGTTTATCTAGATTTTCAATCCGGAGGTTGGACTGACGTAAACTTCTTCCTTAATGTATCCATTCAAAAATGCTGACTTGACATCCATTTGAAACAATTTAAAACCTCGATGTGCAGATATGCTAACAACATTCGGATGGACTCTAGTCCGCTACGGGGCGTAGGTCTCATCGTAATCTAAACCTTCGACTTGACTAAACCCTTTTGCGACTAACCTAGCTTTATTTCTAACTACTTCACCTTTATCATCAAGTTTATTTCGAAATACCCACCTTGTTCCAATAATTGATTTTTCTTTAGGTGGTGGTACTAATTCCCAGACTTCATTTCTAGTGAATTGAGCTAGCTCTTCTTGCATAGCAATAATCCAGTCGGGATCAAGAAGTGCTTGTTCAATAGTTTTGGGTTCGATTTTGGAAATTAACGAGATTTGACTAAGGTTTCGATATGAAGCTCTAGTTCGAACCCCTAAATTTGGATCACCTATAACTTGATTGATAGGATGATTTGTTTGAGTCTTAGTGTGACTCGGGTTAGGGTCATCTATCACTTGGTCGATAGGATGACTTGGGTGAGTTCTAGTTTGACTTGGGTTAGAGTCATCTATCACTTGGTCGATAGGATGACTTGGGTTAGGACGAGATTCAAGTTCAAGATCAGAGTCGGGTTCGCTATAAGTTGATTTGCTAGTTGGTTTTGTTAAGGGGGTGAATTTGGACTTGACTCGTGTTTTGGTACAAAGGGTGATGTGGCATCAAGGTGGACATCCAAACCATCACCAAGCTTCCTTGTGGTGGACGCCCAAAATAAGGTGAGTTGGCACAAGATGGTTGGCTCCCATGATGTGGCACAAGTTGAATGGCTCCAACAAGTTGGCGCCCAAGGAGGTTGGAGGTGGCACAAGGTGGTTGGATGAAACACCTCATCCTCAAGTTGGCGCCCAAGGAAGTTGGAGGTGGCACAAGGTGGTTGGATGAAACACCTCATCCTTGAGTTGGCGCAAAGGATGTGGATGAACAAGTCTTGGGGGATAAGAACCTCACCTTGGACACTACCTATGTCTAAATTCATAGATCAATATCCATAAATAGACATGTTCAAGCCAAGCAAATAACAAGAATTCAAGAGCTCTCAACACGCCGTCGTGCGCCGCTACTACTACTCACATTTGCTACGACGAAGTCATGCCCGACAACGAAAGCTACATCTTCTACTTATAAGAGTTGTCGGTATATTTATTTAAGTTCTACTTCTTTGAATTGTCTTTGTGCTTTAATCGTAACAAGGAAAGGGAGTGTCCTTTGCTTTGATTTCTTTATGTCGTTGCTCCTACCTCCAGCGAGGAGGAGTGGTTTTAGTGAATTGCCCTCCGTCGTGATCAAGGATCACTAGGGCCGTGGATTAACAATCGAAGATTGTGAACCACGTAAAAATATCTTGTCTACTTTATATTTCATGTGCATTCTCTACTTGCTTTTACTTATTGCAAAAGTTTTTAGCGACATCGTATCGCTATTCACCCCCTCTAGCGGCGCTTCTCGATCCACAATTGGTATCGAGTCGGGCGCTAAGATTCGTGAAACCACCAATCTAGCTTTGTTTTCTTTTTTACAGATTTTTATTTATTTATTTCTGTTTTCATAATTATTTCACTTGCTTATCTTCCTACATATAGAATTGCATTAGAGGCTTTAGGATCCGGATAAGGTTGTCCTTCGTTAGATCCCGAGTAAGGTTGTCCTCCGGAACTTCAACGACATTCGCATTTGATTGTTTATTTCTTTTGCAAGTTACATTTTATATATCTTTTTACTTCTCAAGATTACTAATCCAAGACGAAAGTCTTGGAATATTCTTTCCGTGTGTGTTTTGCAAGATTCTTTTCGTCGTTCTTCTTCTTGTTTTTAAATGGCCCATCTCGAAGGGTTTAGCATCACTCACGCTTTACAACGGTAATGACTTTCGCTTATTGGAAGGGTCGGATGGAATGCTTTCTTAAAACCCAAATCGAGATGTGGATCGTAAT
Source organism: Wurfbainia villosa (assembly GCA_025175895.1). NCBI lineage: Eukaryota > Viridiplantae > Streptophyta > Magnoliopsida > Zingiberales > Zingiberaceae > Wurfbainia > Wurfbainia villosa. The sequence continues at coordinate 7,594,749 of CM046004.1, read as the reverse complement.
CCAAACCGGTTTCACACTTCCTATTAATGAAGATGGTGAATCTTTGGGTTACGATCAATGGTCAAATTCCATGAAAAAACAAGTAGAAGCCGATGCCAAGGCAACTCAAATCTTGCAATGTGGATTGTCCAAGGAAGAGCTCAACCGCGTCGGCCCCTTCATTAGTGCAAAGGACTTATGGACCAAGCTAGTGGAACTACACGAAGGCACCGACGACACGAAGGTATGTACAAGAGATTTACTTTTAAATAAAGTGTATAACTTGAAATTGCAGGAGTCAATCTAGTTCTAAGATGATCAAGAGACGAAAAACGACCAACAACTCAAGGTAAGCCTAAAGCTACTTCCATTACTTCTACTTTTAGATGCTTTGAGTGCAACAGGTTAGGTCACCTCAAGTCCGAGTGCCCAAAGCTAAAGAATAACGCATCAAAGACCAAGAAAGCGCTAAACGCTACTTGGGAGGAGTTGTCGGAGGAAGAAGACGATATCCAAGCTCTAATGGCCAAGCCGACCGAGCACGACTCCGAAACCGAAGAAGAGTCCGAGTCCGAATCCGATGATGAGCTTCCATTCAAGATAAGCCACGATCCGTATCCTGGCTCAAAAGAATCATTAAGGGTAAGTCGGTCGTTACTTAATACTTTGTATGGTGCAATTAAATTTTTAAATAAGAAACTAGCTAAGTCCGAGTCCAAGGTCGAGACCCTAATTGAGGAGGTTAACCTTCTCAAACATGAGGTCTCCCTAACCTCTTCGACTACTCGTATTCAAGAGGAGGACTCAACTCTGAAAAGCTTGAAGTTGAGAACTCGCTTTTGAAAACACAAGTCAAGACCTTAGGAACACGTGAAAGGTTCACTTTGGGATCCAAGGGACTTGACCTCTTACTTGATCACAAAGGGCCGCAGGTACAACAAGGCCGGACTCGGGTTTAACTCAAATACAACCAATAAGTCATATATGTCTATAGTAAACCAACATAAGAAAATGTCCAAGCATGGGTCCCTAAGACCACTTTGATTTCAACTTTAGGATCTAACATGTATTGGGTTCCTATGACCAAATTCACTATGTGAATAGACCCACTCGATTCAATGGTCCAGGAGCCAATACAAAATGTATTTTTGTTAAGTCTTAGAAATTGCATGCTTAGTTTTTCCTTTATTTTTAGAATGGTTAGATAGGACTCATAACCAACTAAAATCCTGCGAAAAGATTGAGCCTCGGGAGCCTCTTTTCAAAAATAAACCAACTAAAATCCTATTTAAAAAGATTGAGCCTCGGGAGCCTCTTTTCAAAATAACTAGTTAGACCAAGACGTAGTCTCAAGTAAGTCGAGTTATCAATTTCTTGAAATTAGCTTTGTCTAAGGAAGTGGTCGTTGTTCCGATCAAAGAAGGCCTCTGTGCCTCGCCACGACTGAAGCTAATCTCTTGAAAAGATTACTTGATGAGCTTAGACTAAATCCAATCTAACCTAATGTTGGTTAATTTAAATTCATTAAAATTAATCAAGTAAAATTGAAAGTCATCTCACAATAACACATAGGAATAACATGTTTTGATCATGTAGATATTGGTGAGATGATTTAGGTTTAAAACTTACAAACAACCCTTTAGTAATTCCAATATCCGATCCAACTACCTTATGTGTAGGATCAATGGATGTTGGATGCTGGTTGCTCCCGACACATGACCGGGATCAACTCAAATTTTCGGGTTACGATTCAAACGACAAGGATCGGTAGCCTTCTGAATAACGGCAAGCTCAAAATCATCTGGATCGTGATATTGAGCTCAACTCTAACTTTACAATTCAAAATGTCTTATTAGTAGAAAACTTTCAACATAATTTACTTAGTGTAAGCCAATTGTGTGATAACAATTATAAGGTCATATTTCTAGAAAATGAATGCGAATCAAAATAAATGCAACATCTAAAATAATACTTAAAGGAACTAGAGTAGCAACATCTACACAATAAATTTACCCAACTCCTCAACCAAGTGTCTTATGACACAGAAGAGGAATCTTGGTTATGGCAATCAAAGACTCTGACACTGCACCCAAGACTCGGCCCACAAGATGAGTCGAGTGGCTTTATAGGTTTGCCTAAACTAAACAACTTGGATAATAAAATATGTAATGCTTGTCAACAAGGTAAACAATCTAGGACACAACATCAATTAACTAATCAAGAACGAACCAAAAGTGTTCTTGAGCTCCTACACATGGATCTATTTGATTCACATGGAGCTAAGTCACTCAATGGTAGTCAATTTTGCTTAGTCATAATTGACGACTATTCTAGATTTACTTGGGTTAGGTTTATCAAACATAAAAATGATACCCTAGACCAACTAATCAATCTTTGTAGGTTAATCGAAAATCAAAAGAACCTTAAGATTAAAAGACTTAGAAGCGATCATGGTGGTGAATTCGAAAACCACAGGTTTACAGATTTCTGTAACCTAAACGGATACCACCATGAGTTTTCATGTCCTAGAACCCCACAACAAAATGGGTTAGTCGAACGGAAAAATAGAACCCTACAAGAAGCCGCTAGGACAATGTTAAACGAGTATAACCTACCCGATAGATTTTGGGCAGAGGCCGTTAGTACGGCTTGCTATGTCCAAAATAGGATCCTTATGGTAAAGAGGCACCAAAAGACCTCGTACGAGATTTATCACGATAAATAATCAAACATCAAGTACTTTAGGGTATTTGGATGCAAGGTACATATCTTAAACACTAAGGATTACCTAGGGAAATTCAAATCCAAAACCTCTACTGGAACCTTTCTAGGATACTCAACCACCAGTAGAGCTTATAGGGTATACAATCACGACACTCTTAGAGGCGAAGAAACCATTAATATAGTTTTCGACGAAGGACACGAACCCGTTCAATCCAAAAACAAAACCATGAGGGCTTGGGCCCAAAGTGGACAATATCATACCATTGTGGAGATATGTGGATCTTATATGCACTAACAATTGGTATCAGAGCCATGGTCCATGTCAAGCCATGAACCTCGAACGAAGGAAGTTGAGCTCCCACGTCCGGATCAAGAGAACCAGACATCAGGAAGGAAGTCTAGTTGGGTCGGGGGGACCGAACAACTGACAGGAAGTCCTGGTGGGTTGAAGATCGGACATCAAGCAGAGAAAATCCTTCGAGGAGGGATAGGCTTGAGGGGGGGCCCAATGTGGTCCTTCGTTTGAGGGGGGGATTGTTGGGAGTATGAGGAATACAATCAAAGTCCCACATTGGTAAGACATGGAAAAGATCATGTGCTTATAAGAAAAAAGATATCTCCATTGGTATGAGGCCTTTTGGGTAAAGCCCAAAAATAAAACCATGAGGGCTTAGACCCAAAGTGGACAATATCATGCCATTGTGGAGATATGTGGAGCTTATAAGCACTAACAATTCCTTTAACTCACTAACCTCATCCTTAAGTTTGTCATTCTCTTCCTTAAGCATGCAAGAATCAACATGTGAAGGTTTTTCATTCCTAATGGCCTTTAGTTCTACCTTCATGCTTTTAACCTTAGATTTAGACTTATCTAGAGCCTCTTTAAGATAAGCAATTGATTTATAAAGAAGCTTAACTTTGGGAGAGTTCATTACCTCATCGTCACTAGATGACGATTCATCACTTGAAGAGCTTTCTTCTTGGCTTAATGTACTGGAGTCATCCTCTTGGGCCATGAGTGCCACATGGCATGTGACATGGCAAAGCTCATCATCGGAGGAGGAATCTTCAACACTTGGTGTGTCCCATGTGGTTTGAGCTACCATGACCTCCTTCTTCTTCTTCTCCTTCCTTTCCTTCTTTTTCTTTTCTTTTTCTTCCTTCTTCTTTAGCTCCGGGCAATTTGGCTTTATGTGCCCCTTCTTATTGCAAGCATGGCAAATCACATTGTTATTAAAATTTGAATTACCACTAAACTTACCTCTTGAAGAATGAGACCCCTTCCTTGCTTCTCTATTCTTGAACTCCTTTGATTTTCTAAGGAACTTCTTGACAAAATGGGCCATCTCACTTGACGAGTCTCCATCACTACTTGAATCATGCTCCGACTCGGATGATGATGACACATCTTTCCTCTCTTTCTTCTTCTTTTCCTTCTTTTCAACAAATAGAGCTAAACCCTTTTCCTTAGAAGACATGTTAGTTTGCTCATGCAATTCAAATTCACAAAATAATTCATCAATTTTAATTTGAGAAAGATCCCTAGTTACCTTAATAGCATCAACTATAGAAGTCCATAGAGAAGTTCTAGGAAATGCTTGAAGAATATACCTTACCAAATCCTGGTTGTCAACTCGCTCACCTATGATGTGAAGTCCATTCACAATCTCCTTAAACCTTCCATGCATTTGGCTTACGGTTTCATGGGTCTTCATTTGGAAGGCTTGAAGTTGTCCAATTAGCAAGTCCTTCTTGGCCTTCTTTGACTCCTTGGATCCTTCATTTAGCTCAATGAGCTTTTCCCATAACTCCTTGGTGGATTCGAAAGGCCCTACCTTGTTGAGTTGCTCCATTGTAATACTGCATTGGATGGTGAGTACCGTCTTTGCATTTGACTCGAACCGCCTATTCATTTCCCTTGTCCAATCCTTGCTTGGAATAGGGTCTCCATGTTCATCCACCGGTTCCTCAAAGTCATCTACAATGCTATGCCAAATTTCAATATTACTCATTAGATAATATTTCATCCTACCTTTCCAATACGCAAAATGACTCCCATCGAAGAGTGGTGGCTTGGCGGTGCTATATCCCTCTTGAAGAGCCATTGATGCCTTGGTTGATGGTGAAATCTTCCAAGATATCCGAGCTCTGATACCACTTGTTAGGATCTTTATAATGGCTAGAGGGGGGGTGATTAGCCTTTCTTTGTTTCTACAAGCGTTAAGGAAGCAATACAAATACAAATACGAATACAATAAGAAACAAAGAAACAATGCTAACACCCGATGTACGTGGTTCGAGATGACGCTCTACTCCACGAATCCGTAAGGTGGATTAGCCCTAGCCAAGCTTCACTAAATCCTCCTTTGGATGAACCAAGGTGGAGAAACCTTGTCTTACAATGCTCTCCTCTTCTTTACAATGATGGAAGATTAAAAGCTAGAGAAGAGGAGGTTTAGAATCACAAAAGCACTTGGGAAAGCTTGGTGAGCACGAGGGTGTAGCTAGGAATGAGAGCACTAGCTTCACCAAGCTCCCCAAGGCCCCTTCTTATAGAAGAGGGATCGGAAGCCAACGACAAGCAGATCCATGGAGATTCGCAGCCGCATTTTCCAGGTGATCACGATCGATCCTCTCCATCACCGACCGATGGAGTGATCAATCGAGTGATCGTAGGGCGCAATGAAAGTGCACTACACTCGCGGTGATTTTTTATCGCCGATCGTCGACCGCCTCACCATTGATCGATCGCAAATATCACCGATCGCTATTGCTAAAGAAGCCGATCGATGGTCGTGGTTTCACCGACTTGGCCGAAAGTCGCGACTCGATCGATACATCATCACCGATCGATACTCATCAAGTATGAGTAATTCACACTTGATTTTACACCCTAGACCTAGACTCAACCTTCTAGCTCCTCATTAAGCCTTGCGCCTCCAGGATCCCTCCGAGTCCGCGACTTGTTCATCCTTTGCGCTTTGCTTCCAAGAGCTTCCTTCGGTTTCGTCATGTCTTGGGTTGCCAAATGCTTGGACTTTATGCTGCCAAGACTACAAGCTTGGACTTATGCTGCCAAGACTTTACTTTGGACTTCTTTTGCCAAGGTTCACTTGGACTTTACGCTGCCAAGACTACAAGCTTGGTCTTATGCTGCCAAGTCCATCCCTTGGACTTCCTTTGCCAAGATCATACTTGGTCTTCCTTTGCCAAGGTTCACTTGGACTTTACGCTGCCAAGACTACAAGCTTGGTCTTATGCTGCCAAGTCCGTCCCTTGGACTTTCCTTGCCAAGATCATACTTGGACTTCTCTTTTACCAAGTCTTCATCCTTGGATTTCCCTGTCACTTAAACATATTCGCAATTAGATCACAAAGCATTGCCTAACTTAGATGATTATCCAAACATCAAAACATATAAATGTTTGGGGCATTGTTGCACCAACAAGCAGGACATGTACGAGGATGACTACAATGAAGACAACATATCAATGGAAGAAGACATGAACATGAGCATCCATGATGAAAATGACATATCGATTGAAGGAGGCAATACCATCTATGATGAAGATGATATATTGGTTGTAGAATACATGGACATCTACGATGATGATGAGGTACTTTATGGAGATGACCACGAGATGCTAACTGCTCAAAAGAATCTTTTCCTCCCCAAGGTTGAAGTGATAGTCACATGCTACATATTATTGAACCCACATTAGCAGCACGATTGCAAAGTTATCCACGATAGTTGGAACAACATTTATGTCAAAGATCGGAAGATTGTATTAGCATCCCAGCAAGAGAATCCCACTCTTATTTTGGTATCTTCCTCTCCTTTCCTTTCTATGTATAGGCAATAGATGATAAAGCTAGTTGATCAAGGATACATCCAAGAGAGCATGATTCCTTGTACCAAAAAAGGAGATAGCATTGGTTTGAACTCGAGGTCGAGTTCTTTTCAACCCCGATTGACTAATGCAAGCACATCCAGCATCTTGATCAACTTTTATCATAAGATGCGATCCTGCTTTTCTCTAAATCATGACAAGGAGAAATTGAGCCCTAAAATAAAGATTTCAACTCCTCCATGACCCCCTGACATGGATATCCTTCAGTTTGGATCAGGACGAGGTGTAAAGGAATTTCTAGAGACTACCACGACCTACTCGTGGTCACCACCACTAGTATGGATCATTCCATGGCTCAACACGGGACCTCCAGTAGGGACCACGATCTATTCATGTTCTCCATCATAGTCATGGTCCTCACCATGACATAACTGTGGACTAGTCCATGATTGTGGTTCCAATCATAGCCTAACCATGGACCAGACCATGACCATAATGCACTGTCGCCGCTATTTAGAATTTCATTAATATTTTATTATAATTTTATTAATTTTGAATTTTTATTTAATTTTATTTTTTTAGTTTTAAAATTTTTATATTTACTTTTCTGTTTCGTTAAGAAATTTTTGTTTTAGTTTGTTTATTTTTTAAAAAAAATTTCTTACTTGTTAAGAAATTTCTGTTAAAGTTAGTTTATTTTTTTTAGCATTAAGAAATCTTTTTTTTCTAAACCTATTTAAACATAGATTTAGACTCTTGTGAGATATTCAGTTTTGATTAATAATATTTCTTTTTCGTTTAAATAAAAAGGTGATCCTCTTTTGTTGGTGAATTACCCCTCTCCTTCGATTCTCTTTGTCCCCTATATTCTAACCTCACACATGGAAGATTTTTAGTGTCATCCCGCTATCTCGCCTGCATTACTAACCAAATGGTTAAATAAAGAGTTAGTTGTAAGTTCATCATATGCAATAAAATTGATGCATGTGGAACAAGTTAGTGCAAAAGAAACTCAACTTATTCTGACTGGAGATCCTAGTAATTAGGTTTAATGGGACAACCTAACTACACCAATGAAGTAAGATCACTGTGAGGGAATTACCAACAAACCAATGATACCCATTAAGGATAGAGGTTAAGCCTGAGACTTTTAATGATCCTTATGTTTGCAAGCAGAGTAATACGAGGTAGAGAGAGAAGTAGGACCACTTCAAAAGAATTAAAAGACATAATTCTTAGATCCCTTTTATATATAGAATCAGACGTGTTCATGGTCAAGAACAAAGAAGAACTAAATTATATCAGAGAGAGTCCTAAGTGAGATGTGTCAATCCTTATATGAACGACAGAACAGTTCAAAAATATCGCATCTACTAGTCAGCTAGTGAGCAAATATATCCTCGTGAGAGAAGGTTCAAAGGGCAAAACCTACCTATTATATATAGGATTCAATTGTTAAAAGTATCGCATACTACTTTTTTCATTCATGTGGAGAATTGATGGAAATTTGAATGGAAAAGAAATGGATGGAGAAGGGGGGAGGCTCCCATATGAAGGAACTTTAGTTCCATATTAGAAGTTGAGGGGGTAAGTTGGTTGATTTATATTCAATCACAATATTTATAGTTGCCAATATGTAATGGTGAGAGACACTTTCTCATGTGCATGCCTGCAGGGGTGCAATTTCAAGGCCTAAATTGCACTGAATCCAGGCAACTTATCTATGAGTGTGACTTATGCACGTCGAATGGTAAGTCGATTGGAGCAAAATTTGTCCAAGCATATCAACTTATGTTTTGCCATCTGAATACATTTTACTGCCTATTCACGCATTAAAATTACTGAGCTAAAAAAATAAAAAATCAATGGCGATTCCATAATAACTCAGACGAAACAACCAGTTATTAATAGTAGGTGGTTGGCATTTTGAGCCAAGCTAGTAAAGACAATAAAAGATATTTATTCAACCATTAATTGGATCATGTGCTTTGGAGCTATGACTTGGGGTAGAGAGAAAATAACACAGACTCACTCCTATCTAACTTTGTTTCTCAATGTTCTCTTCCTTCCTATTGAGTAATTTGCTAAGCAACTCTTTCATGATAATATTCGGGTACATGCTCAGTTCATCGCAAACAATTTATGCTTAGCTGTATACATGGCCTTGTCATTGTATCCTAGGAAATAAATATCTGTCATAATCCTAAAGTACTGTCGGAGGGGACGAATCTATTTTAAAAAAACTGTATCAAACAGAAATATGGACATCTCTTTCTACTCAGCAACTCGACCGTATTGGCAACTTAGCCAGCTTGACACTCAGCATCTCGACAGCTCAGCTAATTTAGTAGCTTGCTCAGTTCAATGCTCGATAGCTTGGTCAGCTCGGCAAATTTGACATTTGACAATTCAGTGTTGGTACAATCGACCCAGATCACGATTGACCTGACTCGGATGACTAAGCTCGAGTGAGACTCAAATGGAAGTCCAAGATTGGAGTCTTAGCAATGGAGAAGTCCAAGTATGGATACTTGGAAAGAAAAAGTCCAAGGGTGAAGTATTAGCAAGGGAAAGTCTAAATATGAATATTTGATAAAAGGAAAAGTCCAAGTAGGGGTGACTACAATCCAATTCGAACCGTGCACCGAACTGGAATCGATGGCTCAAAAATTGAACCAAAATCTCTTTTTCAATTCCGGTTCAGAAATCGAAACTAGAACTGAAAATATATAATTCAGTTCCGATTTCTAAATTTTTAGAACCGGAATCGAACAATAATCAAAATCGAATCAAAATCAAAATCAAAATCGGAACTGAGTTTTTTTTGTTGGAACCAAAATTTAATTTTTAAAAGCAAATCTTAGGCAACAAGAGATAATGAAGAAGAATAATGAAGACTTATATAAATGTGGAATCGTCACATTAGCGGTCCTCTCCAGTTGCCCTTATCGGTGGAAGAGGTAAATCAAGAGTGTGATTAGCAAGTGGGCATGTAGGGGCCATTGAGAGCCCAAGCGGTGAAATCCTGGGATCGACCTCTGCCCACTACAGGCATGCCCCTGCGAACTTACAAACCGCACTAACCCTAGAGGATAATAATGAAGACTTATATGATCTTACAACCGATGACACATCAATTGCTACCTCTGATAATATTTCAGATTAAATTAAAGTAAGGAGGTCATATTTAAATGGTAAGTGAACTACAAGAGCTTTGATTGCTTTAAACTCTAAAAGGATACGTAGACAACTTAATTTATATAAATTAAGTTTAAGCTCCTTCCTTTTTTATTGTTAAATCAAAGAATCTTAATTTATATAAATTAAGTTTAAGCTCCTCCCTTTTTTATTGTTAAATCAAAGAATGAGAGATATAACATATTGTAATTATAATAATAATAATATATATTCTTTCTTTTTAATTTATTGATGTAAATTTATTAATTAAATAGATTTCGATGATAAATATTTGATTTAAAGAGTTATATAAAATAAATAAATGATATAAGTTAAATCTCCATGTATAAAACTTAAATTTAAATATAATTTAAATTAAAATAAATCGATCGAATTAATGAATTGAAAAATAATATACTTAAATTGAGAGACTTAAAATTAAATAATTTAAATTTTAGTTCTAAACGGTTTAAATCGAAATCGAATTGTAAGGATCCAAAATCGTCGGTTAACGGTATTGGGAGTATGAGGAATACAATAAAAGTTCCACGTTAGTAAAACATGAAAAAGTTCATGTGCTTATAAGATAAAAAGATATCTCTATTGGTATGAAGTCTTTTGGATAAAGCCCAAAAATAAAAACCATGAGGGCTTAGGCCTAAAGTGGACAATATCATATCATTGTGGAGATATATGAATCTTATAAGCATTAACAATTGGTATAAGAGTCATGATTCATGTCAAGCCATAAACCTCAAACGAAGAAAGTGGAGCTCCCATGTCCGGATCAAGAGAACCAGACACCAGACACGAAGTCCAGTTGGGTCGGGAGGACCGAACAACTGACAAGAAGTCTAGTTGAGCCAGAAAGGTTGGACAACTGGCAGGAAGTCCAACTGGGTCAGGAGGACCAGATAGTTGGCAGGAAGTCCTGGTGGGTTAAGGATCGAGCATCAAGCAAAGGAAGTCCTTCAAGGATGGATAGACTTGAGGTGGGCTCAATGTGGTCCTTCATTTCAGGGGAGATTATTAGGAGTATGGGGAATACAATCAAAATCCCACATTGGTAAGATATGGAAAAGATCATGTGTTTATAAAATAAAAAGATATCTTCATTGGTATGAGACCTTTTGGATAAAGTTCAAAAATAAAACCATGAGAGCTTAGACCCAAAGTGGACAATATCATATCATTGTGGAGGTATATGAATCTTATAGGCACTAACAAATAGTTCGATTCCGATTTTGATGGATGATGAATCAGAACCGACAGTTTCGAAATCAAAACCGAACCGTAAGGAATCGAACCTAGCAAATTGGAATCAAAACCGTTGATGAGCGGTACGATTTCGATTCCATTGGATGATAAACCGGAACCGGCAGTGCCAAAACCAAAATCGACGATTTTAGAACCGTGGTCACCCCTAAGTCTAAGGTGTAATCTTGGTCATGTAAGTCCAAGTGTATAGTTTTGGTGGCGAAAGTCCAAGTATGAATACTTGGCAAAGGAAAAGTCCAAGGGTTAGTCTTGATTGTGTAAGTTCAAGGATGTAGTTTTGACGGCGAAAGTCCAAGTTTAGAAACTTGGCAATAGAAGTCTCGGAGGCACGATCTCTTTACAAAGGAGACCTATTAGCATGACAAAACCGATGAAAGCACTTGAAGGCTAGGGTCAAGGGTGAGGAGTCATGGACTCGAACCAAGGGCTTAAGGTTGATAGAAGTGGTTTGAAAGCTTAGGTCTAGGCAAAGGTACCCGATGACATGACGAAGCCGATGAAAGCACCTGAAGGCTAGCGCGAAGGGTGAAGGAGTCGTAGAGGACACAAATGGACCCTGAGGGTGTGAGACTAATGGAGGTGACTTAAAGGCTTAAGTCTAGACCTATGGTGAGTATCAAGTATGAGGAGATCATACTTGGGTTAAACCTCAATTTTTAAGTTTACCAGTCGACTGATCGAGTGCATTGCACTCGGAAGGATTAGTTGACTCGAGCAGTCAACTGGGTTTATGATCCAGTCGACTGAGGTTTGATTGAGGTTATGACCCAATCGACTGGTCGAGTAGTCAATTGAGGCTCGACTGCTAACTTGTGGCTCTAGCAATCAACTATAAGGGATGAGCAGTCGACTGACTTTAAGTGGACATGATACAGAATGTCTCGTAGTCAACTGCTGGCTTATGACAATCGACTGGTGGCTATAACAATTGATTGCTAGGTCAGGACAATCGACTGGTCAGGTAGAATCCGATGTAGATTAGTCTGTTATGAGACAACGAATAACTGGCAGTCGACTGGTGGATAAGGGTAGTCGACTGTTAGGCAAAAAATCAACCCGTGCGGAGCTTTAAATAGAGGGCACGAGGAGCTTCTTCTACAAGCGGTTTTTAGGACGATTTTGAAGCAAAGTGTTGTTACATTTCAGGACTTCGAAAGCTCTCCAACGCAACTAACCAAGAGCAAAGCAATCAAAACAATCTTTTGTAAAGTGTTTTCATTTCTTCTTTTGATTTGCTCATTGTATTTGGTTGTTTGTTGTTGTTTTTTTATATAAGCTCATTGTAAGAGATTTCTCTACATCCAGAGTTTTTTCGAGAATGAGAAGATTTAGTGATGGTGTGCATCACTAGAGCTCGATCATAGGGTAGAAACTAAGGTTTCGAATCACATAAAAATATTATATAGTACTTGCATTTGTGTATTTAGTATTTATTTATAATTATATTTTATATTTCGTTGCATACTAATAAATTTTAGACGAATATAAACATGAACGACCAAAAAAAATCATAAAGACATTATTCATCCCTCCTTAAACGCACCAACCAATCCCAACAACTCGTTCCAGTTTTACTACTTGCTAGCTCTTTCTAACTTTGACATTCAATCCGTTTTCTTCTTTGCTCTACCACTCAGTCAATTCTTGTTCGCTCTGCTACTCAATCAATTCTTTACAATTATGTCACTTAATTAATTCTTTTCTATTCGGTAACTTAGCCACTTGGTTAAAAAAAAAAATCATCTTGACAATAAATTTAAATTTATTTGGTGTATTTAATTTTTTTTTTCCTGACATCTACGGTAACTTCCGGATAAAGTCGGGTTAAGTATGTTAGTCACACCCAGCTCGAGCTTCCTTCAAGTTTTCAAATGCCTTTCACTGAAGAGCCTGTGTTAGGATGTCTGCAGGCGGAGGAGCAGTTAGTGGTTAGACTAACTTAGCAAGATCTCTGACATTTTCCTTCATGGAGCGTCAGTCCAAACTCCAAACTCTGTTTTTCAATGTAGAGGTGCCAATCGAGCTCATGTCTTGAAATCTTCTATCTAATTTATCTCAAAGATCTTCAAAATATTTCATCTAAGATCAAAATTCAAATGATCTTCATCGATCACTAAAAATAAATCAAAAAAATATTCGTAATTTTTTTACGATTCAATCATGATTCCATAATTACGTCATCTTTGAACAACGATTCAATATCAAAATTGTACTCCGTCTATCGAATAAATTTCTGAATTTCAGAATTATTCGAATAATTTCTGATACTACTGGTACCTTCTCTACATAATCCCCGATAGAGGGGTTAGCGGGTGACCTAAGATCCGATCCAAAATACACGGCTCAGCTAAGAAAGGAAAAGAAGATTCGCGAACGCAAGTCATTGGCACGGCGAACCTCGGTCATCGCACGGCGAACATCGAAGTCATTGCACGGCGAACCTCGTATTATCAAGCGGCGAACGCAGGCTTTACCGTTAACGCAGGCGAACATCGTGGTCATTAGCGCACGGCGAACCTCAGAAGTCATTGGCACGGGCGAATATTGAAAGTCATTGGCACGGGCGAACATCAGAAGCCATCGGTACGGGCAAATATTGAAAGTCATTGGTACGGGAGAGTTAATGAAAGCAATTGATACGGCAAAGGAGAGGCGGAAGGCGCTTCGCCAAGAGGCCAGTCCAATCTGATCAATACAAGGGGAATTTGACATGGGGAAAAGAGGAGTTGGTTCGGGTTGATAAAAAGCCTTAGGGCTAGGTCACCCGTGGGCTATAGACCTAAACTAGCTTCCCTCAACACGGAAGGTTGAGGGAGATAGTCTAGCCTAGTTTCCCGAAAAATAGAGGAAAGGGTGTTAGGCAACGGCCTGGGAGGCCCCACATAATATTCCAAGGAGTCTTCACTCCTGATATCTGTAACAGAATTATTCTCCAGGGAAAGGTGGTGGCCACGTGTACGATGGAGATAACCTACGACGTTACAATGAAGGAAGGAAAAAGAGATAAAAGGGGAGGAAGCAAGGAGGGAAGGGGGATCCGCAATCATTCCGACGCAGCAAGAGAGAAGAAGAGGCAAGAGGAGAAGGAAAAAAGGGAACAACCATTGTTGGTGCAGTGGGCACCTAAGTCGAACCTATGTTTTGATTATAGCAAACGATACAAAGTTAAGCTTATATTGTTATCTCACGAGCTAAATCAAGTGTGCAGAAAAGTCTCAATGCTGGAGCTGAAGGCTAGCGACACCCGGAGGAAGCCGCGGTGGTCGGGCGACACTCGAGTTACTTCGGAGGGAGCCGAAGGAATCGAGTGGAAGGCCGGAAGCAAAAGCGACAAGTAAGTATCGAGGTAAGCTCGTGTGTGCAAGCGTAAGTGAGGTCGTGTCCTTTGTACGGGGACATCCTTAGGCGACGATCCAACCCAAGACTTCCCATGGAAGGTCTATGTTGAGATCGGACGGCAAGTGGCCGTCGAATTCACTTGTATTTTGAGCTAAACTCCTTTTTTAGTCAAAAATCGTGGCTGCCAGTTCAACCGTGGCAGCTTCAACCGGCGATTAACCGGCGGCGCTCAACCGGCCAGTTCAACCGGTGGTCAAAAATCACCCTCGAGGAGTCAAGCTTTATCACCATTTTTCAAGGAGTTTTGTGCCCATTTGTGATTGGTTGAAGACCCATTCGTTGAGGGGCTTAAAGGCTATAAAAGGAGGGCCAAACCTAGGGTTTTTCATCAATTCAAAAGCTTCCAAGTGCTTCCGACGCTCGACTCCGACATCCCTACGACGGCCGCGAGACGACGACTAAAGCTTCAACCTCCAATCCTTGAAGTCGTGGTATAATCTTTAATTTTGTATAAGTTGTCTTTATTTTCAAGCTTTAAATCATATCAAGGAGAGGGGGAGTATCCCTCTACCTTGAATCTTTATTGAGTTTTTGTATTCGCTTAACTCCTATCTCTATCGAGAAGGAGTTCGCTTTAATATTTGCCCTCCGCGTGGTCAAAGACCATTAGGGCCTTGGAGTAGTAGCCGTAGGCTAACCAAGTAAAAACCCCTCGTGTTTTTATTTATTTATTGCTATCGTTTACTGTGCTAATTCGAACGATTACGAAAAGTTTTTCTTATCGCTATTCACCCCTCTAGCGCCAAATCGATCCAACAATTGGTATCGAGGGGTTGCTAAGATTTGGTGAAACCACCAATCTAGCTTTTTACAGATTTATTTTCTTTTAATTCTGTTTATTTCTATTTATTTTGTTTGTTAAATTCTTCTCTCAAGACTACTAATCCAAGACGCGAGTCTTGGTACTTGTTTTGAGTTTTTGTCTTTGCTAGCTTTTTCGGTCTTCGTCTCTTTTTGTCTTTTTGTTTCAATGGCCCATCTCGAGGGTTTTAGCACCGTCCGACCTCCGCTTTACAACGGAGATGACTTCCGCTATTGGAAGGGTCGGATGGAATGCTTTCTCAAAACCCAACTCGAGATGTGGATCATAATCCAAACGGGTTTCACACTTCGACTAATGAAGTGGGTGACTCTTGGATTATGATCAATGGACTTGCAACAAAACGACAAGTCGGGACGCCAAGGCAACACAAATCCTCCAATGCGGCCTATCCAAGGAGGAGTTAAATCGCTACGGCCCCTTCATAAGCGCAAAGGATCTTTGGACTAAACTAATCGAGTTACGAAGGATCGGATCAAGCCAAGGTATGTAAGCGTGATTTGTTGTTCAATAAATTGTACACACTAAAAATGCAGGAACACGAGTCCGCGACGCAACTCCACGCCCGTGTCCAAGACATAGTCAACAACCTACACGCAATCGGGCAAAAGGTCGAAAACCGCGACCTTATAAGGTATGTCCTAAACTCTTTCCGAGGACTACCTTGTGGGCATCCATGGTCGATGCCTACAAGGTCTCCAAGGATCTTTCTAAAATTAGGTTAGATGAACTCTTTTCCGATTTCAATTACATGAACAATCCAACTCGAACCCGAGAGGGTATAGCTTTATTTGCAGTGTTCAAAGAAGAAGAAAATCGCAAGCAAGCCACCAACCGAGGAGGAAGACGAGTCCAAGAAGAAGTTGACCCGAATTGATCCCAACTAATGAACCTAGCTCAAGAATAGCCAAGGGACGAAAGCTAACCACGACTGACCCAACCAAGGTAAACCTAAAAGTTCTAATATTAGGTGTTATGAGTGTAACAGTGTTTGGACATATCAAGTCCGAAAGTGCCCCAAGCTCAACCACCAAGGACCTAAGCACAAGAAGGCCCTCAACGCGACATGGGAAGAAGCGTCATCCAAGAAGACGAAGACCAACGCTTCATGGCGAAATCAATTGAGTCGACACGGAGACCGAACCCGAACTTGAGTGAACCGAGGATGATTCGGACTACGGCAACCTTCAAGTCAAGCCACGGATACGCATCCGTTCAAAAGATACCCTTAAGGTGAGTCGACTTTATTTAATACTTTACATAATACGGTTAGGTTTTTGTCTAGGAAGTTAGCTAAGTCCGAGTCCAAGGTCGCCGAGGAAGTTAAACTCCTCAAACACGAGGTCTCCTAACCTCTTCGACTAGTCGAGTTCAAGAGAAGGACTCAACTCGGGTTGAAAAACTCGGTTGAGAACTCACTCTTGAAAAGTCAAGTCGAAGATCTTAGGAATACGTTGGAAAGGTTTACTTTGGGATCCAAAGGACTTGACCTCCTACTTGGATCGCAAAGGGCCGTGTACAACAAGGCCGGACTAGGGTTTAGCTCAAACACGACTAATAAGTCATATATGTCAATCGTAAGTAGACATAAAAAACGCGTCCAAGCATGGGTCCCTAAGACCACTTTGATTTCAACTCTAGGATCCAACTCGTACTGGGTTCCCAAGGACCAAATCCACTATGTGGATAGACCGAACCGATTCAACGGTCTAGGGGGAGCCGATACAAAACATGTTTGTGCTTTAACTTAGAAATTGCATGCTTAGTTTTTTTTGTTGTTTTTTTAACTCACTTGGAATACACAAAGCTCTTTTCAAATAACCAACTAAAATCCTTCGAAAAGATTGAGCCTCGGGGAGCCTCTTTTCAAAAATAACTAGTTAGACTAGGAAATAGTCTTAGGTGAGTCAAGTCATCATTTTCTTGAACATGGCTTTGTCTAAGGAAGTGGTCGATGATCCGATAAAAGAAGGCCCTGTGCCTCGCCACGACCTGGAAGCCATGATCTTGAAAAGGTAAACTTGACAAGCCTTGGGTTAAATCCAAATCTAACTTGAACCTAAATCCACTTAATCAAACTTAATTGAAAATCATCTCAACATAAAATTACTTGAACCTAAATCCACTTAATCAACTTAATTGAAAATCATCTCAATATAAAATTACTTGAACCTAAATCCTAATTACTTGAACCAAAATCCACTTAATCAATTTAATTGAAAATCATCTCAACATAAAATCACTTAAACCTAAATCCACTTAATAAATTTAATTGGGAGTCATCTCACAAAAAACACATAAGTATAACATGCTTGATCATATAGACTCGGGTGAGATGACCTAGGTTTAACAACTTACAACCAATTTAAAAATAAAAATCTAACATCGATCCAACCACCTTGTGTGTAGGATCAATGGATGTTGAGGCTGTGTTGCTCAGCACACATGGGATCAACTCAAATTCACAAAGCTTCGATTCAAACGACAAGGATCGGTAGCCTTTGGGAATAACGGCAAGCTCAAAATCATCGGATCAGGTGATATCGAGCTTAACTCAAATTTTGTTATTAAAATGTATTACTTGTAGAGAATTTTGAATATAACTCTTAGCGTAAGCCAATTGTGTGACAATAACTATAAGGTCGTATTTTTAGAAAATGAATGTGTAATTAAAACAAATGAAACAGCTAAAACAATACTCAAAGGAACTAGGACAAATAACATTTATACAATGAACTTAATCAAATCCTCACCAAATGTCTTATGACACAGAAGAGGAATCATGGTTGTGGCACCACGACTCGGTCACTCGCACCCAAGACTATCCACAAGATGAGTCGAGTGGCTTAGTCAGAGGTTTACCCAACCTCAACAACTTGGTTAATAAAATCGTAATGCTTGTCAACAAGGAAAACAACCTAGGACACAACACAAGTTAACTAACCAGAAGCAGAACCTCAAGTGTACTTGAGCTCTGCATATGGATCTATTCGATTCACATGGAGCCAAGTCACTTAATAAAAGTCAATATTGCTTAGTCATAATTGGCGACTACTCGATTTACAGGTTAGGTTCATCAAACATAAAAATGATACCCTAGATCAATTAATCAATCTATTCAAATTAATCGAGAATCAAAAAGACCTTAAGGTTAAAAGACTTAGAAGCGATCATGGTGGTGAATTCGAAAATCAAAGGTTCAGACTTACGTAACCTAAGCGGATACCACCATGAATTCTCTTGCCCTAGGACCCCTCAACAAAATGGCCTAGTGGAGCGGAAAAACCGAACTCTACAAGAAGCCGCTAGGACCATGTTAAGCGAATATAACCTACGATAGGTTTTGGGGCTAGTTGCGACACTTGCTATGTCCGTAATAGGATCCTTATGGTAAAGAGGCACCTTAAGACCTCAGTATGAGATTTATCACGATAAAATACCTAACATCAAGTACTTTAGGGTATTTGGGTGTAAGGTACATATTCTAAACACTAAGGATTACCTAGGAAATTTACATCCAAAACCACGACCGAATATTTCTAGGATACTCGACTACAAGTCGAGCTTATAGAGTATATAACCACAATACCCTTAGAGTCGAGGAGACTATCAATGTAGTATTTGATGAAGGACACGAACCTACAAAACCCGACAACCCCAATTAGCGAGCCTACTCATACTAGACCTAACTCGACCACAGAGATCGAGTCTAATCCACATCAACCAACTTCTCTTGTCGACCCAAGTGACAAGTGATCCAGTCAAACTAGTGTTCAACCAAGTCACCCCATTGATCAAGCATTAGGTGACACAAACCCAACCCAATCTAGGATTCGGACTAACCACCCTATCGATCAAGTGATAGGAGATCCTAATCTAGGAGTTGAACTAGAGCATCCTATAGGAACCTTAGTCAAATTTCCTTAATTTCAAAGATAGAACCCAAATCAATTGAACAAGCTCTTCTTGATCCGATTGGATTATTGCAATGCAAGAAGAGCTAGCTCAATTTACTAGGAATGAAGTGTGGGAATTAGTACCACCACCTAAAGACAAAACGACAATTGGAACAAGGTGGGTGTTTAGAAATAAGCTTGATGATAAAGGTGAAGTAGTTAGAAACAAGGCTAGGTTAGTCGACAAAGGCTTCAGTCAACTAGAAGGCTTAGAAAACGACGAAACCTATGCCCCAGTAGCTAGACTAGAATCCATTCGAATGTTGCTAGCTTATGCCGCACATCGAGGATTTAAGCTATTTCAAATGGATGTTAAGTCGGCATTCCTAAATGGATACATTAAAGAAGAAGTTTATGTTAGCCAACCCCCCGGATTCGAAAATCTAGATAAACCCGACCATGTTCTAAAACTTAAGAAAGCTCTCTATGGACTTAAACAAGCTCCTCGAGCTTGGTACGAGAGACTTTCAATCCATCTCAAGTCAAAAGGGTTTAACCAAGGCTTAGTTGACCCAACTCTCTTCGTAAAAACCTTAGGTAAAGAAATATTCATAGCTCAAATTTACGTAGATTGATATAATTTTTGGAACCTCTAACTCGGCCTTACTAAGCAGTTCGTTTCACTCATGGAAAGTGAGTTTGAAATGAACTTAGTAGTAGTTAAGTTTCTTTTAGGTCTACAAATTAAACAAACTAAGGATGGTATATACCTATATCAACAAAAATACACTAAGGAGTTAATTAAAAGATTTGGAATGCAAGACGCTAAGATAATAAACACCCCAATGGCGATTAATGTTAACATAGGAGAAGACCTAGAAAGTAAGTCCATTGACTTAAAGTACTATAGGAGCGCGATAGGAAGTCTCCTATACTTAACTGCGAGTCGACCCGACATCCTATTCGCAGTAAGTATGTGCGCCAGATTTCAAACCTGTGCTAAGGAGTCTCACCTAACCCTAGTTAAGCGTATCCTTAGATATCTTAAGGGTACACTTAACGTTGGTATTTGGTACCCTAGATCTACGGAGTTCGAACTAATCGGCTACTCCGATTCGGATTATGCCGGTAGTAAACTCGATAGAAAGAGCACGAGTGATTGTTGTCAACTACTCGGCTCAAGTCTAGTGAGTTGGTGCAGTAGGAAGCAACATTGTGTTGCCTTATCTACCACCGAAGCCGAATACGTTGCGATGGGTGAGTGTGTAACTCAGCTTCTTTGGATGAAGCACACTCTCCGAGACTTTAGGTTGGACTTCACCAAAACTAAAATTTTTGTAGACAACATAAGTTCGATAAATCTAACTAAGAACCCTATATGCCATTCAAGAACAAAGCATATAGAGGTAAAACACCATTTCATTCGAGAACATGTAGCCAACGGCTCCATACAACTCGAATATGTTGACTCGAAGTCTAACCTAGCAGACATATTTACTAAACCACTACCCGAAGCCGAATTTAGTCTCTTGAGACGAAAATTAGGCATGTGCGTAATAGAATAGGTTTTGCAAATTATATTACTACTATTTCTTACTTTTTCATGAAACTAGCATAGGTCATACCTTAGATATCATGCACCTATAGATTTAAGGAGCCAATACATCTCACAACACATAGGACTAATGTGTTTGTGTACTTAGCCACGTAGATGGGCGTGAGATGTTAGGACCTTACTCTTGGTTCCAGATGTAGAGCTAGTGCATCGCTATGAACCATGGAGTATAATCATACATACTAACGACTCAGGGGAATTTGGTTGATCCTTCATATCAATCAAGCCAAATATGAGTCGAACATTTCATAGATGAGCTTATTTTCAATATACTATTTTTTTAATAAAAATATGGAACATGCTTGGACTTTAAATTTAGCAATTATTTTGATTTCCACACACCTTACTCTTTTCGATATACGGCAAAGGGAGAAAAGGCCAAAGTTAAGGGTCAAATTTTTTCAAATTTTTTGATAACTTAACTCTTACTTCATGTTTAAACCAAAAGTTAACTTTAGGTTTTGAGAACTTATTTAACTTTTGACAAAAGGCCAAGTTAAGAGAATTCTTAACTTATGTCGTTAGTATTTTACTTAAGGGGGAGAAAGGGCTTAACTAAAACGTTTTACTAAAGCTAATTTTAAAATGTTTTACTAAAGCTAATTTTAAGTAATGTTAATTACTTAAAGCAACCCTCAAGGGGGAGGATTAAGGTCTTTCTTCAAAGACTCACCCTCGGTCAAGGGGGAGGTTTCCTCAAGGGGGAGTACTTGAAGAAAATCCTTACTACTCCAACTTAATCTTCATTTTTTTTCTCTCATGCACATTATTATTCTTCATGCTTGCTTAACTTTGTATGTGGGTTTGCCATAAATCAAAAAGGGGGAGATTGTTGGTGCAGTGGGCACCTAAGTCGAACCTATGTTTTGATTATAGCAAACGATACAATGTTAAGCTTATATTGTTATCTCACGAGCTAAATCAAGTGTGCAGAAAAGTCTCAATGCTGGAGCTGAAGGCTAGCGACACCCGGAGGAAGCCGCGGTGGTCGGGCGACACTCGAGTTACTTCGGAGGGAGCCGAAGGAATCGAGTGGAAGGCCGGAAGCAAAAGCGACAAGTATCGAGGTAAGCTCGTGTGTGCAAGCGTAAGTGAGGTCGTGTCCTTTGTACGGGGACGTCCTTAGGCGACGATCCAACCCAAGACTTCCCATGGAAGGTCTATGTTGAGATCGGACGGCAAGTGGCCGTCGAATTCACTTGTATTTTGAGCTAAACTCCTTTTTTAGTCAAAAATCGTGGCTGCCAGTTCAACCGGCCAGTTCAACCGGCGGCAGTTCAACCGGCCAGTTCAACCGGTGGTCAAAAATCAGCCTCGAGGAGTCAAGCTTTATCACCATTTTTCAAGGAGTTTTGTGCCCATTTGTGATTGGTTGAAGACCCATTCGTTGAGGGGCTTAAAGGCTATAAAAGGAGGGCCAAACCTAGGGTTTTTCATCAATTCAAAAGCTTCCAAGTGCTTCCGATACGCTCTGACTCTCCGACATCCCTGACCACGGCAGCGCGAGACGACTAAAGCTTCAACCTCCAATCCTTGAAGTCGTCGGTATAATCTTTAATTTTGTATAAGTTGTCTTTATTTTCAAGCTTTAAATCATATCAAGGAGAGGGGGAGTGTCCCTCTACCTTGAATCTTTATTGAGTTTTTGTATTCGCTTAACTCCTATCTCTATCGAGAAGGAGTTCGTTTAATATTTGCCCTCCGTGTGTGGTCAAGGACCATTAGGGCCTTGGAGTAGTAGCCGTAGGCTACGAACCAAGTAAAAACCCCTCGTGTTTTTATTTATTTATTGCTATCTTTCCGCTGCGTTTACTCGTGCCAATTCGAACGATTACGAAAAGTTTTTTCTTATCGCTATTCACCCCCCCCCCCTCTAGCGCTCAAATCGATCCAACAACCATCTCGCCGGAGAAGAAGGACGGAGATCAGCCATTGCTACATCTCTTGTATTTTCCTCGTCTTGTAATATCATTGTAAGAGGTCTTTCTCCTCCACCTGCGGAAACTTGCTTTCTGTAAAGGAGGACCTTCATAGTGAAAGTGCTTAGGCACCGCATCTGGTGAGAAAACTCACCCCCGTGGAGTAGAAATCCTCATTCCGAACCACGTTACATCTTGTGTCTGAATCTCGATTGTTGGCGTCAGTTTCTTGCGTTTCATCTACTTCATCCTCTTATTCTCTCGATTTGCGGGGAGAATCTCTGAGACCTCCTCGCTTCACTGCATTGAAAACAGAGCGACCAGATTTTTTCCCATACCCGCATCAGTTGGCGTCGTTTGTGGGAACATTTGAGCTGGACGTCGAGATGCAACCTGAAGAAATACAATAACCTGATACTTCTACAGCGGAGGAGCGCCCATCACCCTTCTACCATCATAGTTGAAGGCCCTGATGGATGACGTTATTACAGAAGCCCTCGCTAGGGAAAGGAGAAGGACCGGATATCTGCATCCGCACTCCGGGGAACCTTCTTCCAGAGGCCCACCCCCAGAAATGTCTCCTCCCTCTCGTACAGCCGCCAATGGGGAAGTATTGCTTGGAGGCGGACTTGGGGGAAGAACGCCTCAGAATACTATGCCCTTCACCCAAACGCGCAGAGAGAAACAGGGTGAAAGTCAATCAACCTCAAGTATATGAGCCTAGTCCTTCGCGATGGACATTCTCACCGAGCTCCCTCCATCCTACTTCCTAATCCTCGGTCAATAAGTATGATGGTTCGACGGATCCTGAAGAGCACATATCTCAATTGACGGACATCGCTTCACATTATGCTCTGATGCAGTCTTCCGAACCACCCGACCGCCTGGCTCGGCGCAAAAGTGGTTTACTACTACTCGCCCCGGTCTATCACTGTTGACTTCGAGAATGAATGTTGAGAATTTATCGGTAAGACGTATAAACAAGACGCCTCTATGTTAATGCATATCACCCAGGGACCTTCGGAATCCCTTAGGGGGTATATTCATCGATTCACTTCTGCAGCCAGGGGAATCCCCGTCACCCGATCTGAATCTTTCAGAGGCGCTATTCAGCATGGGCTGAGGGAGGGACCCTTCCTCAGTTCCTTGTTAAGATAACCTACGGATAGTTACGAAGAGCTACTGAGCCGTGCGGAGCAGTTTATCCGCGAAGAAGAAGGATTAAAGGCACGGAGGGCGAGCAATGCCACATCCCGATCGAAAGAGTTCGTCCCGCTGCTCCTCAAGCACCCCCTCGGCGGGAGTATACAAGACCTTTTCGACAGGAGGTTCCGAGGCCTCGTCCAATGCTGCAAGGTGTTCGCCCCACCCCGCCATTACAAATCATGGCCTCTGAAGCGCTTCCTCCTGTGAGGACATGGAAAGAACGTGAAATGGAATTTTACGACCGCCAGGTCTGCTGGCGACCCTTGGGACAGGGGATCCCGCGTAACCCCCCAGACCCGTTCTTTTGCCAATATCATACAGAATACGGCCACAGTAGTGGTCGATGTTTCAAGTTACAAGAAGAATTGGATCGCCTCCATCTGCAGCATATCCATAAGTAAGGTTTTGCGGGAGGCCCGTGGCGGGCCCCGACCTAATGTAACCGTCGGCCCAGGTCAGATAATCAACAACCCTGGGTCGCTTTCTCCCAAACGTCATCCCAGGAGGTTGTCTCTCAAGAAGGTCCATCAGGTGAGGGCCCTTCATCCAATCTAGATGGCATTCCCACACAGAGAGTTATTCATGTTATAACTGGAGGACCTACCGACGGGGACTCCAACCGGGCACGGAAGTCGTACGCCCGTCTCATGGAGAGTTTGGCCATCATCACCGACCAGACTATTCAAGTTGCACCACCCGTTTCGTTCGGGCCAGAAGATCTGCAAGGTGTCCTGCTGCCCCACACGGACGCCTTGGTTATCCGTATATCCCTGGCCAATTATGAAGTGGCCCGGGTACTAGTTGACTCGGGAAGCTCTGTTAACATCCTTTTCCAGGAAGCCTTCGGACAAATGCAGCTGGGAAATGCCCAATTAGAAGATGTGTCCACTTCCTCTTGGATTCGAGGCACATGGTTCACCCGAAGGGACAGATATCATTGCCTTTAACTCTGGGTGTAAAACCCAACCAAAAAACCAGTATAATTCCTTTCCTTATTGTGGACGCTCCGTCCACTTATAACGCTATTCTTGGGCATCCTTTCCTCACCCTTTTTCAGGCAGTGGCTTCCCCATACCACCAGAAGCTGAAATTTCCAGTAGGTCAATCGGTGAGCGAAGTTCGTGGAGAACAGAAGGCCTCTAGGAGCTGCTACGTGCAAATGGTTCGGGACGATCAGAAGAAAGCCCGAACCGAGGACCTAAAGGGCAAAGCTGTCATCATCACTGATGTCTGCGTCCTGGAGGAATCCCCCCCCAAAGTTGATAAAATAGAGGAGGGAGAACTGGTGGAAATCACTCCAGGAAAGGCCACAAGGATAGCACAACAGCTGGATGTCAAAGAAGAGCTGGTGGCTTGCCTGAAGGAGAATGAAGACATCTTTGCAAAAGATATGCATGATCTCACGGGGATCCATCCTCAAGTGGCGGAACATCATCTCAATATCATTAAAGGAGCCCGACCGTCAACGAAGAGGCGACATTTTGGATCGAAAGGACAAAGTCATAGCGGAAGAAGTGGACAAACTACTAAAGCGGGTCATGTAAAGGAAATTCAGTTCCCGAATGGGTTCTAATGTAGTCTTGGTCCCCAAGCCTTGAGGCAATGGAAGGATGTGTATCGATTTAGTGATTTGAATAAAGCATGCCCTAAAGCTACTACCCCTTGCCTCGTATTGATCAATTGGTGGATTCTCTTATGAAGGATTGGTGTCTCTAATGGATGCATATCAAGGGTATCATCAAATACCTTTGGCCCAAGAAGATCAAAAGAGGGTTAGCTTTGTATTGCGGGGTTATACGCTTATGTGGTAATGTCGTTCGGACTAAAGCGCAGGAGCCACCTATCAGCCTTATGGACAAAATCTTGCGGAGCGAAAGGGAAGAATGTGGAGGTCTCGTGGATGACATCTTAGTCAAATCGAAGCCACTCGGATTTAGTCAAGGACTTAAATGAAACCTTCGCTACATTAAGGCGGTTTAATATGAAGCTAAACCCTAACAAATGCTGTTCGGGGTAAAGAGTGGCAAGTTCTTGGGGTATATAGTAGCGGAGAAGAGTGCAAACAACCACGAGAAAGTGCAAGCCCTATGCAACATGAAATCACTGCTAATCTGCGAGAGACCCAAAGTTGGTGGGCGGGATTGTTTCTTTATCGATTTATAGCGGATCGGTGGACAATTTGCCTTTTTCAAGATTTTGCCTGTGCTAAATTTCAATGGGATGATCAATGTGAGCAGGCTTTCCGGGAGTTGAAGAAATATTTGTTGGACTCCCCACCCTAGCCAAACCAATACAGAGAACCATTATGGATGTATCTGGCCGTCTCGGAGGAAGTCGTTAGTTGGTATTATTGAAACAAGAAGGTTCTCACGACCTATTTATTATACCGACCATATCACGAAGCGAGAATTCCGTTATCACGGGCTAGAGAAGTTGGCATATATCCTAGTACTAACGCCCGCAAATTAAGGTACTTTTTGGCTCATCCCATCACCGTTCTAACACACGGTGAATTGGGTAAGGTCGTCACTAAGCCAAATTTCTCGGAAGATTGGCCAAATGGGTGGTAGAACTAGCGAGTATGATATTCACTACCAGCCTCGAGCGGATCAAGGCCCAAGCACTCACGATTTTCTCGGGCAGAGGTACCTTTGCGTGGAAGATGGTTCGAACAAAGGAGGAGGGATCGAGGCATGGAATATATTCAGACTCGCTCTTCAGATCTACAGCAATGCACGCTGGTATTTTATTAATTTCCGAGGGTGAAGAAACTCGACCACTGGAATATCGGGCATCTAATAATGAAGCGGAATATGAAGCCATTCTAGCGGATCGCAGTCGCTAAAGCGGTGGAGGCTTCTTCCATTGATCCACTCGATTCCCTGTAATATCACAACTTCAAGGTTCTTTCATGGTTCGGGAGGAAAGGTCGTGATAAGTACTTCAAGACTTTTGAGAAAGAAAAGCTCAATTTCTCGTCCTCTTGAAGCAAATCCCACTGGAGCACAACGGAAGGCAGATGAATTGGTCTGATGGCTAGCGCTATGGGAGGAATAAAATCCTAAGCGATCCATACGAGAATTCATACTTCCTTAGCAATATGCAGAGGAGAGACGACTTGAATCAAGCCTAACTCTTGATTGGAGGACCGACATCATAGCTTATTTACGACGGGAAGATCCTCAAGGGAAAATAGCGGCATCCACTTTAATAAACCGAGCCAAACGGGTTCATCCTCTTAAATGAAGACCTATACAAGACCTCTTTGGGCGACCCTTGTTAAAATGCTCGGGAAACGAGGATGCGAATGGGTACTCCGAGATCCATGAAGGATGTAGCAATCATTTAGAGGGAGAGCTTTAGCAAGAAAGGCCTTATTAGCGTGATACTTTTGGCCTACTCTTCAAAGAAGATGTCGCTCATATAGTGCAAACTCGCATCGCTTGTCGGCATAGCAACTGCTCAACGGGCCAGAGTTAATGAAAGTCGTAATCTCTTCTTGTCCTTTCGATCAATGGGGAATAGATATAGTAGGTCCGATGTCGCGTGCACCTTTACAGAGGAAGTTTTATTGGTAGTGTGGATTATTTTTCCAAATGGGTGGAGGCAGAGCCCTTAGCCAAAATTATCGAGAATGTCGTAATACGATTCTTATGGAGAAATATCATTTGTTTGTATGGTATCCTCGAAAATAGTCGCTGACAATGGACGGCCTTCCAAGGAAAAAGATCCAAGAATGGTGCCAAAGTCTATTTTCAGTAGCCCATCCTCAAGCCGAATGGGCGTGTGGAGGTAACTAACAGGATCCTCATTCAAGGATTAAAGACCAAGTTGGGTGCTCGGAGGGGGAAACTGGTAGAAGAGTTACCAAGGCCCCTGTGGGCCTATCGAACCACACCTAAGACAAAGAACAGAGAAACTCCCTTTAGTTTAGTATATGGGCTAAGCCGTTATTCCGATCGAGGTTTTGTTGAATAGCGCTCGGATAAAGGCATACGAATCCAAATCAACCAACTTATCCAAGCACCAAATTGACTTGGTGGAGGAAAGGCGGGAGATGGCACGGAGGCGAGCGGAATTTTACAAGCAAAGAGTGCGAGCCTTTAATAAGAAAGTGATGCCTCGGAGATTTCAAGAAGGGGATTGGTTTTGTAAAGTCAATCCTACCGAGACCCCGGAAAGTTGGCTCCCAACCGAAGGACCCTATGAAATAACACACGCGTAGCAGGTCGATATTATCCGAAAGATGATCAAGGCAAAGAGCTTCCACGACCTTGGAATGCCCTTCATTTAAAACTCTTTCACAATCGTATGAGAAACATGGAATAGAAGAAGGAAATTATGAAACTCAAGGGGTGCTTCTGAATTGATTATGCGTTAATTAGATGCCAAGTATTCTCCAAATTTCATTAAGGGGTTATTATAAGGGCAATATGGTATTATCAATACATTTTGAAGAAGAAAAAGCAAAATAGAAAGGAAATTCCGTGTCAAAATGGGATATTAAATTACACTTAAACTACGGGAGGATAACGTCAAAACCACCTCCCAATTTAAAGAAAATGAAGGATAAGTGGGAGATAGGTGGCGACATTAAGATGATGTCGCTCCAGCTTCGCTCACGCATGTTTTTCTTGTTCTTGAAGATTTCGACGCACATCACATAGCGCCGCGACACCTCCATAATAGCATAAGATGGAGACATCATCATCGAACTTTGGTCCTCTGCAAAGGTGCGCCATCTCCACCATATTTTGACGCATGAAGCCGATCCTCCACTTCTCTACGAATACCGGTTCGCAAGTTCAATGCTCATCCCTGGAGGGAAGTTTCTGCCTCCGACGGCATGAGCATGCGCCCGAGAATTTATAAGGGATGAGTTTTCTTGTACCTCCTGCACAAGCAAAAGTAAGGTCCCCTATCTTATCTTGTGCTCACTAATATCAACTCAAGACGATGACATCGCGTGTTGCTTTCCTGAGGAGTTCGCTACTACCGCCTTAAGACGTAGTAACTCTTGAGCCGAGGAAGATTGAGAGGCCAAGAGAGGCCAATCGATTTCCGGGGACAAGTGGCTCGCACTGACGTGGGTGCCCTTTAATGCCGCAATAGTGTCGTGATCCTTTGAATTTGCTAGCCAGCTTCGCTTAATTGCTCTTGGCACAGTGCAATTATTGTAACAGAGTCGCTTCGATTTTGAGCATCCGCCAAGCCTTCCGTTGTTGTCGCTCCCATTCTGGCTTGAGCGTAGTATTGATGAAGAGCGATCCAATTCTTGAGTTGGTCGTACTACATACCGGTTGTGGGAAAAGAAATCGATCACCAGACAAAGCTAAGGAAGCTGAGTAAGAAACATACCAAAGTCCAGAGCATGGCCACGAGCCTTCCATGCGAGGAACCACTTCCTAAGTTCAGTAATCCAAGACTCTGGGAGAAAGGGAAGAAGACGGGACGAAGATGAAGGAATCTCATAAAGGGGAAAATGGGGTAGTATCCATTGGTTGAGAATGGAAAGAAGGAGGAGTATCATTCGATGGCCCATGGAGGTGGTAGTCGGCGTATATCCGAGTCGCAGGAGAATATGTGTCACTGGTTGGGGGTCAGTTCGGAAGGAAAAAGCGGAAGGAGGTGATCGGAGGAGGATCTTGAGAAGACAAGGCGATGAGCATTGGGTGGAGGAGCCTTTGATGGGGATGCAAGAAGTAGAGGGACTCGTGGTCCACAGGAGGAGAGGGATTCTTCAGAGCGATGAACGAAGGGAATGCGATGAAGAATATCAACCGCCATGGGTTCAAAAGGAATGACGTGTCGAGGAAAGAGAAGACAGGTGATCCATCTATCATTGTCGACATGGGGAATACATCCTCCCAGTTCATCCCTGTGTGCATGGGAAGAAGAAGGTGATTCTGAACGTCGTTGGCGGAAGGAGAAAGAGTGAAAGTTAGGGCTTGAGGCAGGAAGTGAGAGAGACTAATGACGGCTTCCTCGGATGGAGTAGTGAGGGTCACGGAGGAGGAGAGGGAGAACGGCGAGGTGAATCGGATATGGTGGTGATCGGGAAGGTGAAAAGGAAGAAGAAGCGAAGTCACCAAAGATCCCGATTATGCGTAGATGTGCCTGCTATCTCCTGGAAGAAGTTGGAATGCATCTTGGGGGTCTAAAAATAAAAGGAAAAGAGGGGCTGGGAAGAAAGGATTGAGGAAACGAGGTTTGGCGGTGGAGGAGCAAGCAGATGAAGAAAAAGGAGACCAAAAGGCGAAGGGATGAAGATGGCAGAAGAAACGAAGACAAAAGAACCCCCTATAAAAGGGGGGAAGAATGGACTTGCAGCCATTAGTGGGCTTCTCGTCTGTGGTGAAAGGGAAAGAAGGGTTTATATTTCTAAATGATCCATTATGTGATAAAAACCCCCTTCAGGAGGAGAGCCAAAAGAGGAATTATATGAAGGCGTTGCCTCCTTTATGCTGATGGCCTTGGCGCTATACATATAAATTTCTATCCCGTAAGGCAGAGCGGAAGATATCCCCGTGTGATGGTGGAACGGAAGAACCGATATCCTTCGGTTATTATTTACTCTATGTATAAATTTCTATCCCCGCAAGGCAGAGCGGAAGATATATCCTTCGGTTATTATTTACTCTATGTATAAATTTCTATCCCCGCAAGGCAAAGCGGAAGCTATTCCCGTGTGGTGGTGGAACGGAAGAACCGATATCTTTCGGTTATTATTTACTTTATCTATAAATGTCTATCTCTCAGAGCTAAGATATCCCCATGTGGTGGTGGAACGGAAGAACCGATATCTTCGTTGTTATTATTTACTCTATGTCTAAATTTCTATCCCATCGCAAGGCAGGCGGAAGATATCCCGTGTGGTGGTGGAAACTAAGAACCGATATCTTTCGGTTATTATTTACTTTATCTATAAATTTCTATCCTCAGAGCGAAGATATCCCGTGGTGGTGGGGAAGAGAACCGATATCTTTCGATTATTATTTACTTTATCTATATAAATTTCTATCCTAGGCAGAGCAAAGCTATCCCGTGTGGTGGTGGAACGGAAGAATCGATATCTTCGGTTATTATTTTATCTATATAAATTTCTATCCCCGCATGGCAGAGCGGAAGATATCCCGTGTGGTGGTGGAAACTAAGAACCGATATCTTCGGTTATTATTTACTTTATCTATAAATTTCTATCTCAAGAGTGGAAAGATATCCCGTGTGGTGGTGGAACGAAAGAACCGATATCCTTTCGGTTGTATTTACTTTATATATATAAATTTCTATCCTCAGCAGAGCTGAAGATATCCCCTGTGGTGGTGGAACGGAAGAACCGATATCTTTGGTTATTTACTTTATCTATAAATTTCTATCTCGCAGAGCAAGACTATCCCCGTGTGGTGGTGGAACAAGAACCAATATCCGGTTATTTATTTACTCTATATATATAGATTTCTATCTCATAAGCGGAAGATATCTGCAAGTAGTGGAACAGGAGGACTGGACTTCCTCAGATATATCACTTTTGTCCCCGTAAAGGGAGGGAGTTGAAATTTTGTTTAACTTTGTATTGTTGTATTCTGTGAAATAGCAGTTGACTCATTTAAGGGTTCCATATACCCGGCAGATTGAAAAGACGGAAGAGCCGAAATATACAACTCAGAAGATACTGGAGAAAGGAGATAAACTAGGAAAGTTCATTAATGTGAGAGAATTACATATTCTGAGTCATCTACAAGGGAAGATAACAAACAAAGAATTATATATCCCGTGTAGCTTCTTGTTAGGAGGGACAGAGGGAGTTCCTTTGTATGGTTGAGGTTGGCATAGTTGACGCTGATAGGATTCCGTAGGAAGGTCTGCTTGGCCAGTTCCTTTTGGGACCCGACCAGTTGTTGGCGCAGGGAGCGATTATTGGCGTAAGTTTCCTTCAGCTGTTGCTGTAAACACTTCACTTGTTCCTCCAAGATAGCTATGTATCGGCGATCATTTATCTGTTCTTTAGAAGGCGAGGAACTGCTGCCCTGTTCCGATTTTCTGTCCATGGCAAGCAGAGGGGAAAAGGAGAATGAGGAAGCTATCAGGTAAAGGTCGGGGGTTTTTATAGCGACGAAGGAGAATAGTGCATTTATTGGTGGGAAGAAGTAGCGACCATAAATGCCAAGAAAGAAGAGGAAACGTGGGGCGTGAGGGAAGGTCGACGGACTATAATTGTAATTAAGAGGGTCCGAATCCCGAGAAATGACAGAGGAAGGTATGTTCGGATCGAGACTACCATCCTTTTGGAAGATGTAAATCTTACTTCAGAAAAGACAAAAACAGATATCATTTGCCTCTCCCTTATTTTTTATTAACATATTTGAAATGATTACATTAGCTTGATCTATAAAGACTTTCCATGATTACTCCTAATGATGAAACGGAGATGTCTCTTTGGGGGAGAAGGAGCTAATATGACTCAAGCTGCTTCGCCTTGAGGGGGAGGAAGAACTGGTGGACCTTCATCGAAAGGGGAAGGATGAGTCCTCGCCGAGGGAACTGGGACGAAAGCCAGTGCTGGTGGAGGTGGGGGAAGTTCAGCAGCAGCACGAGGATCTCCCACTGTATACTCCCACGTGAAGGGAGGATTCCACACCCGGTTGCAGAAGGAGGGGAAAGGAGCGCGGAAGGACCTCCCTGCCGGAGGGGTGGGAGCTGGACGGAGAGGCGGAAACGGAAGGGGGCGGAAGGCTGAAGTGGCAGTTGAGCGGGTCTCCGAATCTTCAATATCCTCAGAGACCCAGTCTTGTAGTTCAAAAGATTCTGACTCTGAAGAAACTTCGATGGGATGCCCCGCTGAAGCCATGATAGAAAGATAGCAGGACGAAGACATGGGGGACGAAGGATTTATAATGGAAGGAAAGGGGCAACAGAGGTTCTGGGAAAGGGAAAGAAGACGAAGAGGTTGATATCATTTCCAAAGCAGTAAGAGAGATAGGGAAGATCAACAAGCAAGAGTTGTTTAAAGCGTCGCCCGAACCAGAATCGGGACGGGTATGAATGATGTCCGCAGACCTTTCAAGCTTAATCCTCAACCAAAATTAGGGTGGAGGGGAATAACGGTATTCTACATCTCTCCGATAAACCGATCGATAAGGTTATTGCATTTACACGGGAAAGAGATAATAGTGTAGCGAGACCAAGTTAAAATTGGTCTAGAGTTCCCAATCCTCAAGGAGCATAACAAGAGGATGATAACTAGTTATAGGGACAAAGGTATCGCTCGTATAAGCAAGAAGCCCTCGTGAAAGTTACTAAAAAGAGAATGTTATAAGTTACAATTCAAAGAGATCGGGTGACACTTGGCTAACGCCCATCGGATCCAAATAACTAGTGTCCGCTACGGGGCGTGTATCCTCGCCGGCGCTTGGAGCCGAGGACCCTCAAAGCCTAATACAAATAAATCTACCCCTTCTTCACATAGCCTTTTAAGATCGCCCCGCTTCTTTCATCCGATCTCATTGGGCTAGTTGAGCTCGACTTTCCGCCAGCTCACCGCCAGAGCATCTTTTCAATGGCCGCTTGATGGCCTTCCTACCCAGTCGAGAGGGCTTTGAGTATTCTTGGTGAAGGATGGATTGTCAGCCGAGCCACCGATGATAAGGTTCGGGAATAGCCGCTACCATGGAGAAAAGCTCGACACTTCTTCGCATGTGATTCCTCGGTGACCGCTGTGCCCGACGCCTAGGTTAAAATGGTGACGCTCTTGTTGAAGGTGATAGTAGCCAAGAATCAAAGATCCTCGATCATGGCATCCATAAGATATCTCTTATACTCTTCCCCCGAGTCGATATTCACCGCTGCAGTACCGCTAGATCGCAAAAAGAGGCGCTGTTCTAGTTCCTCATTTTTCGTATAGCCTCTTCTCGCTTCAACCAAGGCTAGTTGCATCGTGGCATCTTCGTGATCGCCCAAAAGTCCGCCTCCTTTGCCTCTGCTCGCTTAACCGCCGCACAGCTCTTTCAAGGCGGACACGGTGAAATGGCAAGTCTCCACACTAGATTGGAATCGGGCTAGATGGGCTACCATGTTGTTATGTTAGGTGGAGGCCTAAAGGAGAGAGGAAAATTATCGACCTACATCGGTATAGGAAATACCCATAGCAAAGAGGAGGAGAAGAAGGAGTAAATACCTCTGAGCTTGCTCACTTGCTCACACGGGCCTTGTATACCCATAGTTAAAGAATTTTACCTCGAAGGGTGCCAATCTTAAAGATCCCAGTGGCCCTCGGAGGCAGGAAGGAAGGATCTTCTCCTTCCAGAAGAAGATAGGGGCCTGATGCGAAGATGGATAGGAGCGGTTCTGAGTCGGAAGGTATTGGAGCTTGGAGGGATTCCGTATGAGAAGGCAAGGGTGAATTACATGCGGAGGGAAGAATGCAGAAACGGGAGGGAGAATCTCCTCCTTGGGAGCTAAAGAAGAGGCGGAGGTGTTGCCTTCCCTTGGTTCATAGATGATTAGGGGTTGAGCTTAGTGGTGGGAAGACAAGGGAAGAAGAGTGATGAACTTGAGCTCCTTTCTTGATAAGCCGCAGCTTCTTCCGAGGAGATGAGCCGAGGCTGTGTGGATTTGCCTCTTTTAGTCGGGGTCTTCTTCTTCTTGGCGACCTCGATCGACTCCCCTTCCACAAAGCCTTCGCATCGATTATCTACAAGATATCTTGGTAAGAAAGATGAATGCCCTAAAAGGAAGTCACATTGCGGGATAAATGTCACCTACCTATAGCAAAGTTAAACAATCAAAGTGGCTTAAGAGGAAGTTTCTATCGGATGGTTTGAGCGATAATGTAGCTCTCCTAAGACTCTATACACTTAGGGAAGGGACATTTGGTCCTCATTTCGGAAGAAGGCAATTCAGGAAGGCCTACCTTCCAAGTATCAGAGTAAGGTAAAGACTCTGGAAGTTGTACAAAGAAATATAAGGCTTCCCAACCCTTGTGGGAAGTAGGCAGGTTCACCAGGAATTGGCAGTCTGAACGACTAGATAAATAGAAGAGGCGCCTTAGAGACTTTAATTGGAAGAAGCAATGGAATATTTGGGTCGAAGAGAGGTTGAATGTTGGAACACTATGTGGGCTCCGATAGAATCAGGAAAGAGTTGGGGTGAATTGGTTAGGGGTAGTCAGTAGAAGTTTAGGAGGTCCAAATAGACTGTGATGCCGAGGATAGGCCGTTAAGAAATTGTTCATAGAAAAAGCATGTCAAGCCAGGAGGAGGTTTATGAGGCCGATGTAGTTTGGTCGTGAAACAACATTTTATAGAAGGGTCTATGTAGTTGTTCTTCAGGTTAAAGAAATAATGGTTTCAATCTAACTGAGTTATGGTATGTTCATACGGCGGGTGAAGAGAGGGTCCTAGGAGCCATGGGTGTGAACAAGCGAGAATACTTACTCGGAGGATAAGGAAGAATCGTGTGAGAAAGGAAGAATTTGGATCGCCGCATGCGCCACCGATGAGAATCACGGGAGAAGAAGAAACATGGATTATCAAGCACACTAAGCGATACCTAAAAGAAGAAGGCGAGGTTTATATAGGGTTTTCGCGACGATTGGTGCTGAAGAGAAGGAGAAGCGGGCCCATGGGCCCGACCTCCTTCAATATCTTGAGGGGAGTTATAAGAGAGCGGATGGATTTAAGTCGAGAAATGAAGAATAGGTCGAAACTTTATGTACATTAGGAAAGTCGCTTATAACTTCGACTATTTTTTGGGTTGACTAATGATACTCCTGGTACCTTCTCTACATAATCCCCGATAGAGGGGTTAGCGGGTGACCTGAGATCCGATCCAAAATACACGGCTCAGCTAAGAAAGGAAAGGAAAATTGGCGCCGTGAACGCGAGCCATTGGCAGCAAACCTCGAAGCCATTAGCGCAGGCGAACATCGAAGCCGCCATTAGCGCAGGCGAACCTCGAAGCCATCGTTGGCGCGGTGAAACGCGAAGCCATTGGCGCGAGCGAACATCGAAGTCATTGCGCGGGTGAACCTCGAAGTCATTGACACGCGGCGAATATTGAAAGTCATTGGCGCGGCGAACATCGAAGCCATCGGTGCGGGCAAATATTGAAAGTCGTTAGACGGAGAGTTAATGAAAGCAATTGATACTGTGCAGCGAGGCGGGCGCCGCCGAGGCCGATCAATCTAATCAATATAAGAATTTGACATGGGGAAAGAGGAGTTGGTTGGGTTGATAAAAAGCCTTAGGCTAGGTCACCGTGGTATAGACCTAAACTAGCTTCCCTCAACACGGAAGGTTGAGGAGATAGTCTAGCCTAGTTTCAGAAAAATAGAGGAAGGGGTGTTAGGCGGCACAGGAGGCCCCACACATAATATTCCAAGGAGTCTTCACTCCGATATGTAGAATTATTCTCCAAGGAAGGTGGTGGCCACGTGCGATGGAGATAACCTCTGACGTTCTGATGAAGGAAGGAAAAGAGATAAAAGGAGGAGGAAGCAAGGAGGGAAGGGGATCCATGATCATTAGAAGCGAAGAGAGAAGAAGAGGCAAGAGGAGAAGGAAAAAAGGGAACAACCATCTTGCCGGAGAAGGACGGAGATCAGCCATTGCTACATCTCTTGTATTTTCCTCGTCTTGTAATATCATTGTAAGAGGTATTTCTCCTCCACCTGCGGAAACTTGCTTTCTGTAAAGGAGGATCTTCATAGTGAAAGTGCTTAGACACCGCATCTGGTGAGAAAACTCACCTCCGTGGAGTAGGAATCCTCATTCCGAACCACGTTACATCTTGTGTCTGAATCTCGATTGCTGGCGTTAGTTTCTTGCGTTTTATCTACTTCATCCTCTTATTCTCTACTGATTGCGGCCGGAGAGAATCCTCTGAGACCTCCCTCAGTGCTTCACTGCATTGAAAACGGAGCGACCAGATTGTTTCTCATACCCGCATCAATTTCTTTTTTAAATTTATCATCGAACGATATCATAATAAAAAATCAAATTATATTTTTCTATAAAAGATGTGTTCACATGAGCTGAGTTTTATTTTTCACATTCTACATGTACATTCAGATTCATCATTGATCTCAAAGCCCTCGATCCAAAATTCACCAGAACGAATCAAATAATTCCCCCATCCCACCAGTGCCTTCCACTCCATGAGCAGTGAGTACTGAGGGCACAGTGAAATTCTGCTGTAACTCGTCCACTGGTCTGAAACAACCTGCTCATCTACTGCCATGTTCTGTATTTTGATGCATCTGGATCACCGCGAACTTCTAAAGGACATAGAGGTGATAATGTGCATCTGGCAACCCTCATCAAAACCCCAACAGCCTAGCAGGGTCCACCACCCAACCCTTTTCGGCCTTTCTTTCCTCTGTGCTGTCTCCATTTCCCCAACCCTAATCCTTTCCTCCACTTTCGCCACTACCCCTCATTTCCAGGGTAAAAGAAGCATCCAACTCGAGCTGCACTCGCTTGCCACCATCCTCTGCATCTTCCACCAGCGCCACGACAGAGAAGAAACTTCTCCATCTCGAGTGTGCATTGCTCTGGAGACTGATCATCTGATGTGAGGTTTCCCATTGTTTCTCGATGTGGAACTGGAAGATCTACATTTCGTCTCTCATAGTTCTTCTGCCAGTTGTCTCAGCCCAAATTGACAACGGTACTTTCTCTTCATTTGTTTTTTTCTTTCTTTAATCTTTAATGTATATTTTATCCCTTCTGCTCGCTGAGAAGTTACTAGTAGAGATGTGATTTGTTAGATTTGTCGTTTGATTCCCGCTAGAATTGGGAATAATTGTTCTCTTGAAAATTGCTGTTGACCCGGATTATGGGTAAGCCGTTAATGCTTCGGATCATTTAATTTTATGTTAAATAGAGATTTTAGCTGCTTTGTAAAGACATTCCTCGAAAAATATTCTTGCAGTGGGCGTAGGTCGTGTGGCCGAACCACGTTAATTCGGTTTCTCTTTTCCCTTCGTAACAATTGGTATCAGAGCTTGCGTTCCTGTGCCACCGGAGTCCGATTCCCGGTCGTGTGTGAAGCGGTTTGCGATCCGTCGCGAGAGGAGAGCAGCGTCGCCAAAGAGGAGTTTAGTATCTTTCTTTGCCTCGGCTCGTCGATCCACCATGAAGAGTTTGGCGCCTCGCTCATCGTCGACGATGCTTGGGTCGTCGATCTGCCACCGCGCACTGTCTTCGTCTCCTCGTCTCGTCGATTCGCAGCCTGAACTCGGTCGATTCGCCGAGAGGAGCATCGCCGTATGAAGGAGGAAGCCGCCTTAGTCGCCGCATTGCGCCTCGATCCGTCGCCGTCTGAAGGAGCCTCGGTCCGCCTTAGTCTGCTGCCGTCACGAAGGAAGAAAGCCGGCGTGGTCTGCTGCCTTGAGAAGGAAGAAATCGTGATCTGCTGCGAGAAGGAAGAAGTCGGTGATGCAAAGGAGAAAGGAAGGTGAAATTTTATCAGAAAATATCGGGATTGCATTCTTGTCAAGATCTAGAAGATGTCAAGTTTGATATTGAGAAGTTGATGGATCGAATAATTTCACTTTGTGGAAGGTGAAGATGAAAGTTGTTACAGTTGTGAGGATGTCTGCGGCGTTAGACGGAGAAGAAAACTTGTCTCAAAGTTTGAAGGCAGAGGAGAAAATTGAGATTTTGGCAAAAGCGCATAGTGCGATTTTGTTGAGTCTGACTGACGAAGTCCTGAGAGAGGTGGTTGATGAAACCACTGCTGCGTCGTTATAGAAGAAAGCGGAAAACAAGTATCGGAAGAAATCTTAACGAACCGTTTGTATCGACGGCATTTGTATACTTTGCGGATGTCGAGAAAATACCGAGTAAAAGATCGTGTTGATAATTTTAACCAGAATCATCCTAGACTTGCAAGGTGTTGGGGTTAAAATTGATGATGAGATCAAGCGATCATTCTTTTATGTTTCTTCTAATTCATATGAGAATTTTGTTGACACTATGCTTTATGAAAGAGAGACTATTTACATCGGTGATCTGAAGGATGTTATGCGATCTAAGAATTGAAAAGAAAGGTCTCTAGTTCGAATGGCGAGTAGACTCTAGTTTGATTGTTAGCGGCAGAACAAGAAAGGGATGGAGCAACAAGAGTAAGTCACGTTGAAGTCGGTCAAGTCAATTATGAACCTCGGTGCTATCATCAGAAAGAAAAGGGGCACATTAGAAGGGAATGTCACGGAAGAAGGGAAACGAAAGAAGGAATCGAATGGCAAAGCTAGTGCGAGTGTAGTGCGATAGTTACGATGAAGGTGAGGGTAGCGATGTTTTGGTATACTTGAGTTCTGTGAAATACTGGGTCGTGGACACGGTATTTCTTATCACATGACTTTTTGAAGAATGCATTTACTTCCTTTAAGGAATGGAATGGCAATGTGAAATTGGGTGATGAGGAGGAGCTTAGTGTCAAGGGCAGTGGTTCTGTGCAGATTAAGATGTATGATGGGATGGTTAGAACAATCGATGCTTGGCATGTTCCTGACCTTGAAAAATTTGATTTCCTTGGGTGCTCTTGATAAACAAGGTACAATTATTAGGTGGAGATGGGAAAATTAAAGTTTGAAAGGGTGCTCTAGATGAAGGGTAAATTGCAGCATGAAATTTACATCTTGATAGGAAATTCAGTGATTGGAACAGTGGTAGTTTCTCGTTCTTTAGAGCAACACGATGATTGTACAGAGTTATGGCATCGTAGATTGGGTCATATGAGTGAGAAAGGACTTGCAATATTGAGCAAACAAGGATTGTTAGATGGAGCAGAAATAGGGAAACTGAAATTCTGTGAGACTTGTGTAATGGGTAAGCACCGCAGGGTCAAGTTCAGTTATGGCAGACACACTTCTACAGATATCCTTGAGTATATTCATTCAGATTTGTGGGGTCCTTCTCAGGTTGAATCACATGGCTGATGCAAATACTTTGTTACCTTTATTGATGACTACTCTAGAAAAGTTTGGGTGTATTTTTTGAAGACAAAGGATGAAATGTTTGGCGGTTGAAAGATGGTGGAAAACGTACTAGGAAACAAGTCAAGACACTCGAGCAGATAATGGATTAGAATTACTGATGCATCGTTTGATGAGTTACGTAAGAAAGAAGGTATAGTGAGCACGCACCGCATCACACATACACCACAATGAGAATGGAGTTGCGAGCGTATGAACCGAACACTTATTGCAGCGTGCTCGATGCATGCGATTAAATTGGAATTTTTAAACAATTTGGTCGTTAATACTACTTACTATCTGGTAAATAGATCTCCATCAACTGCAATTGATTTAAAGACTCCTCAAGAGGTATGGTATGGTACTTCCTCTGATTACTCTGATCTGCGTATATTTGGTTGTCCTGCATATGCCCATGTTAATGATGGTAAACTTGAGGCTAGGGCAATGAAATGCATATTTCTAGGGTATGCTGCTAGAGTTAAAGGGTATAGATTATGGTGTATTGAAAATGATAGAACTTCAAAATTTATTATTAGCAGAGATGTCACATTTGATAGTCTATGTTTGTGAGAGAGAGGAGCTTGGTGATCTTGCAGGTAAAAGATATAAGAGTGCTGACCAGAAGGTGGAGTTTGAGATTGAAACTCCTAAAAGGATGACTACAAATCCTATAGTACAATCCAGGGATGTGCAAGATGAAGAGTCACAAAATATAGCAACAAGGAGGTCAAGGAGGGAAATCAGAAAGCCTTCAAGATATGCAGAATGTGTTGAGGGTAT
The DNA here is from genome assembly GCA_025175895.1 of Wurfbainia villosa. Taxonomy (NCBI): domain Eukaryota; kingdom Viridiplantae; phylum Streptophyta; class Magnoliopsida; order Zingiberales; family Zingiberaceae; genus Wurfbainia; species Wurfbainia villosa. Next base: position 7,554,126 of record CM046004.1, on the reverse strand, counting down.
TGATACTAATACTGTTGCATTTGCTTTGTGATTTATGACATATTGATTCCCGATGAGCAGAAATCATCACAAGGAGGCGATCTGAGAATAAGGAAGCAGCTGCATGGTTGATTGCCATGAATGAGGAGATGCAATCACTTTCAAAGAACAAAACATGAGATCTAGTACCATTACCAAAGGGGGTGAAACCAGTAGGATGCAAATGGGTATTCAAGCAGAAAGAAGGAATTCTTGGGGTTGAACCAGCTCGGTTCAAGGCAAGGCTTGTGGCAAAAGATTTTTCACAAAAGGAGGGAATTGATTATCATGAAGTGTTCTCACCAGTTGTGAAGCATAAGACCATTCGAGTTCTTCTAGCCATGGTGAGTACATTTAACCTTGAGTTAGAACAACTTGATGTCTTTCTTACATAGGAATCTAGAGGAGCGGATTTATATGTCACGGGAAGGATTTCTTGATTCTGAAAAGGAAGACCATGTGTGTTTGCTGAATAAATCCTTATATGGGTTGAAACAGTCTCATAGACAGTGGTACAAGAGGTTTGATGCATTTATGATCTCCCAGAAGTTTGTTCGGAATTTCTTTGATAACTGTGTTTACTCTAGAAAACTGTCTGATGGTTCCTTTATTTATTTGTTGCTATATGTGGATGACATGTTAATTGCAGCTAAAAATAAGGTTGATGTTAACAATCTGAAGAGTTTGTTGAGTAGTGAGTTTGAAATGAAGGATTTGGGTGCAACCAAGAAAATTTTAGGCATGGAAATTTAGAGAGACAGGAAAGCAGACCTACTGTTTGTATCTCAGCAGAAATACATTGAGAAGGTACTACAGTTTTTCCAGATGGAACAATTTAAGTCGGTTAGTACTCCCTTGGCGCTAGTGCATTACCTAGTACTGATGAAGAAAGGAATTACATTAGTAGAGTTCCTTATTCAAGTGATGTTGGAAGCTTGATGTATGTCATGGTATGCACTAGATCAGATTTAGCTCATGTTGTTAGTGTAGCAAGCAGGTTTATGAGTAATCCTGGAAAAGCTCACTGGGAAGCAGTTAAGTGGATTATGCGATACTTGAAAGGCACGAGTAATATTTGTTTGGTTTATGGTATTAATGGAAATACCAGAAGTCTTATTGGCTATACAGATTCTGACTATGGTGGAGACCTTATGAGAAGGAGATCCCTGACATGTTATATCTTTACTCTTTGTGGATGTGCGATTAGTTAGAAAGCAACACTTCAGTCTACAGTTGCTTTCTCTACTACAGAAGCGGAATACATGTCATTGACAGAAGGCGTAAAAGAAGGTATATGGTTGCATGGTCTTATTGATAGTTTGGGTTTGGATGTGCAGAGACCTATCATTTACTGTGATAGTCAAAGTGCATTGAGCTTAGCGAAAAATCCAGTATATCATGAAAGATCAAAATATATTGATGTCAGGTTGAATTTCATTCGATATGTCATAGAGGATCAATCATTCTCCATAGAGAAGATAGCCACAGTTGATAATCCAGTGAGATATGTTGGCGACAAAGTAAGCATAGCTTGGACTTGGTGAATGTTCGCATAGCATAAGGCCCTTCGGGGCATGGATGGCAGGAAGATTCAAGTCAAGGTGGAGAATTGTTATTTGTCTTGAATATTATTGGGCGGATCCGGATTATGGGCCGACCCGTTAGTAACCCGGATCCATTTAACTTCTATGTTAAATAGAGATTTTAGGCTTGTTGTAAAGACATTCCCTCAGAAAAATATTCTTCTTGCCCGTGGACGTAGGTTGTGTGACCGAACCACGTTAATTCGGTTTCTCTTTTCTCTTTTCTCTTTTCTCTTCGTAACAATTGCAATGGGGTCTTAGTTTCCATTTCTCAAAGAATGAACATTGCAGTGGATAAGGTGTATATATATGTATCTAAAAGCTGTTCATCATTCAGTAGCATCGAGTATCGTATCAGACTCAAGTGATCTGCTACCAATTCTTGCACCTGATCTTGTTTCCAGGAAATCCTGCAAACCAAATTGTGAACTTGATTAACAAGAATAGAACAGCCACCGAGTTGCCACAACTGTCGAACAGCCCAGGACTAGGTTGCATGGCTTTGCAGCTCTTGCTGAAATGCACCAAAAACTGCACCAGAAACAACACGCTCGACTGCCACCCTCCCGAAGTCGACATCACTGAGGTCTATGCGCCCAACTGCGGGGTAGAGCTGCCGACCGTGGAGGCCATCTCCGGCCACATCTTCGGCTGCTACTGGGACAGCCAAGTAGCTCCAGAGCAAGCCTTCGCTGGTGTTCTAGTCCCAAACAACAAGTCGCTCTCTCTTCTGCAAAGCAAAGAGCACAATGAGGTCGGAGTTGGCTATGTCGGAGAGGACCGCCATGGGCCGTTCCTATGGTGCATCTTGTTTAGCAATGGGAGCTTCAGCTCCAGCTTTGTTCTTGAAGGTGGAAAAGGGATTGAGCAGAGGACTGGCTGCTTCAGTGGGGCAAATTTGACATGCAATGCAGGGGAGATGCTAATGGTGCAATTGAACATTCTGGTGGTGGCGATGCTGATGATATGTTGCTTAGTAGTAGTTTGATGAGCAGGGGAGGTGATTGTAGTTTGTTTGAGAGGCTTCTCTTTTTTTGTGAGAACATTCAATTCAAAGTCGAAATTGGTTTTGTCAGGTCGGAAATACACAGAGAGCATGCTTGTTTAGTTCTTTCCTTCTTAATTGTTCATTGTTGATCATTTTATCTTTAGAACTCGCAAGTTTTTTTGTTTTTGTTTTTCAGAGGACCCATAAAAGATAATGAAGCAACCTGAACAAGATGGTTGGGATACTAGTTTTTTGCGAATGAATGGGTCGATGGAAAAGCATTCTAGAATGAAGGGGAGCTTTCAGTTTCACACCGACTTGCATGAGGACCGTCCAAGTAGCAAAGGAAACTGACTCACTGGAGAGAGATACAATTCGAGAAGCTATCGAATCGATGTGTAAAAGCAGTGGCTGATCAGCGGAAAGAAGTGGTGACGGAGGAGGTGGTAACGAGGGCAGATAATAATCCAACAAGTGCAGCACTGTTGTAGGTACTAGGTTCGCTCTGCATCGAGTTGTTTCGGAGATCAATATAGGAGTCATTCTTAAATGGCCCGCCCACAAGCGCTCCCATGGCTACATTTGGATTTGGTTCAGTAGAAGAAAGCCACTGGAAACCATTACATCCTGTGCTGGCGTCCGCGGGGATGGATGCTCCCCTGTGGTGAACCTGTTGCGGATAGCTGTCTCCATATCCCACAAGGTAACTCAGCTTCATTGGATTGTCACCCAAGATGTAATCAACCTGATAACACAAACCGACGGTTACTAATCGTATAGTCGTCAGCTATTCAGCTTATTAACAACACTTTGACCAAAAGAGAGAGGCGTGCGAGAATCACCTGGGATGTAGCGAAGCTTCGAAGATCGGAGGGAGTAAAAGTTTTCCCACTGCATTGGATTTCTAGCCTGCGAGAAGTGAGCATGTAGTCACTGTAAACAACAGCCAAGAATGATGCAGCCACAGGATGTTGAAGAGCATCCCACTCATCTATCCATACCAAGCCACCTGCACTATGAAAACTCAAAGTTTAGGTCATGAACAGATTGCCACACCGTATATATAGGATTGATGAGTCATAGTCTTGCCTGTCAAAGTTCTTTTCCAAGAAAACTGCAAAAATTATTATTATTTCAAAAAAAAAAAGTGCAAGGAACTCAGAAATATTTATGAGGGCAAAAGATGAAATACATGAAAAGAATATTTATGGCAGTACCGCTACTAGAATTCTTAGATAATGTGCTGGTGGTGCATGTACCTTCTGTTCTACTGGAAGTGGCCGTCGGGAATCTGGTAACAAGCCACATATAACAGCTTCAGCTGTGCCTCTATACGATTGGAGGCCCTTCATTTCCCCATTAGAAAATTGCGTTGAACCAAAGAAATATACTCTGGACAAAAGTACCTGCACAGCAGATTGTAAATAACTTCGACGACTTGAAAATTACAGGTCCTGATCCAGATATGTATTTTAGTAGCATATCAATCAAACAAATCTTTTGAGCTGTCAATTATTTAATATTTATGAAACAGTTAAATAGTGTTATTCATTAGACAATCACGTTACATTAAGAGGCAGCACAGAACGGTTTTAGGATCTAAATGGTTGCATCATCGAGCAGGGAAAAAAATTAAAAAAAATGGCATAGTATACCAACGGAAGCTGGAAAGAATTTAGATGTATCAGTTTGAACTCTTGAAGGAATATATAACATCGTGAACAAGAATATGTACCTGAGTACCGGCACGTTTGTCATCCCAACTGAACCAAGTTGGTCTACCCCAGTCAGCAAAAGAATTTCCATGTTTTACAGTCACGTAATCTAGATAACTTTGATCACCAGTGGCATGATAAAGCCAACTAGCTGCCCACAAGAGTTCATCCCCATATCCAGTAGAATTATAGAAAGTCTGGACTTTTGGAATGCTGTCACTGTAAATACCTCTATAATTATCCGCAAAAGTAAATAATTTCTTGGCATGCTGAAGGAGCAAATCTGAATAACTACTGTCAGTACTTTTGAAAACCAAGGAAGCTGCAGCCATGGCTGCAGCAGTTTCAGCAGCCACATCACTTCCAGGTGCAGTTTTGTTAATCTGTATCAGCGGTCTATTCTCGGCCATTGTTTCTGGTCTTTCCCAACATTTGTGGTCTATATCAGGATCTCCTACCTATAACAAAGAAGAAGGACAAACCAAAAATCACTTATAGTGTTCAAGGGAGGGCAGAATACCAGGATCTTATGAAAAAAAAGATAAGACGAATTGGCTGAAGCATCTTTCGGACAATTACATAATTGCCATATCAAGGTGCATGATTAATTTTCTGAAAAGGAAGTGATTAGGTGGTGCAATATGGGAGCAACGGAAAGAAGGATGTTAGCACTCAAAAGCGCAAGTGATTTCTAGGGGCTGCACTGCGTCCTGTGTTAACTGCTTTCTCACATTAGCAAATATTACCAAAAAACTTACATAAGGTACAGTTGAAGTTACACTTTCAAACAACCTAATCAAAATGAATCCGGGATGACAAAAGTATGCCGAACGTGCTCACTTGCTGTCATATTGATAAAAAATATAGTAATAATAAAAAAACGAAGTGACAAAAGGACTAGAATTGCCTATATAGTCCTGGCTTCTTTTGCAGGTAACCATTGAACAAATTTCCCTATGTTTTGACAAAAAAGGCTATTGGTAAGAAAAAAAAGGTAAAATGTCATTGAACTCTGAGTTTACCCTCAAAATTCCCTCCCCTCCTTTAACATTTTATCATCAACAATTTATTGAACTGGGTAGCCACCTTTCTCTGATACCCAAATTATATATCCAAATTTCATACTTATCAAAATACATACTTGATTCCCATTATACCCCTCCTTCATTGGCAGTCGACTAAACCTAATTCATCATTCAGCTGCTAAGTGGACAATCAACTATCCCAGTTGACTCCTAAATTTTCTATGCTCCATCTGTAGACATTAGTCTGTTGTGTCAATCGACGATTAAAACTCTATAAATGTAAAGAATGCAATGAGTGTGGTTTAAAGTATTTCTGAAGTGCCTCAAACTTAATACCTCAATTTTAATATTGCAATCCATGTTTAAGGGCATAATTACCTTCAGAAGTTGCGAGTACAACAACAACAACAACCAAACCTTATCCCACTAGGTGGGGTCGGTTATATGGATTTTTCTATGTCATTGGACTCTATCCCCTACTATATCGTCATCTATACTTAAATAAATTTTATCTTATTTTATTGTTACTAACCAAGTCTTTTTTGGTCTTCCTCTTCCTCATTTGATGTGTATATTTGTCATCGTTTCACATCGCTTAACTGGAATATTTATCGTCGTCTAAATACATGTTCGTATTCACTAAACATGTCTCTTGGAGCTTTTTTCAATAGATGCAATTCCGACTTTTTCTTTAATGCTCTCATTTCTCATTATGTCGATCCTCGTATATCCGCACATCCACCTTAACATCCTCATCTCTGCAACTCTCATCTTTTGCTCATGTGCTCGAGTCATAGCCCAACATTCAACGTCATATAACATAGCAGATCTAATCACCATTTTGTAGAACTTCCCTTTAAGTTTTAGAGACACTTTACGATCACATAAAACACTCAACGTTTTCCTCCATTTCAACCATCCTGCTTGTATTCTGTGTAAGACATCTCTCTCAATCCCTCCATCACCTTACAAAAATGATCCTAAATATTTAAAACTCTCGGTTCTAGACAACTCGTCATCTCCTATCTTAACACTTATCTCATTCCGTCTAATATTGCTAAATTTAAATTCCATATATTCTATCTTTATTTTATTAAGTTTAAAACCTTTCACTTGTAATGCTTCCCGCTAAGATTCTAGTTTAGTATTTACTCCTTCACGTGTCTCATCTACCAAAGCAATATCATCCACAAACAACATGTACCACGGTACTGTATCTTGAATATGTCCAGTGAATTCGTCAATGATTAGTGTAAAAAGATAGGGACTTAAAGCTGATCCTTGATGTAACCTTATCTTTATTAGAAATATTTTAGTCAATCCGCCTGAAGTCTTCACTCTAGTCGTTACTTTCATATATATTAATTAGTTGATATATGTTACACTAACACCTCTTTTTTCTAAAATTCTCCATATAATTTCTCTTGAAACTCTATCATAAGTTGCGAGTGGTACAATAAATTTTGCTCGAAGTGTTTTTGAAGTGTCTAAAGCCATTAGCAAGTTTTGACCAAAACTTGCTAATGATTCTCTACAATGTCTAGAATTTTAAAATTTTGACATAATCTGAACTAGAGAAGTTTGAGAAATCTTTTGGTGGTGTTGGTGAGTATTTTGAAATATTTATGAGACGCTTAATGCGATCAATAAGTTTTAATCAAAACTCAAGCTAAAATTTACTGATGTACTTACAATGTTCATAATTTTAAAATTTTCAAATAATTTGAACCAAAAGAGTTTTAAGAACACGTTGATGGTGTTGGCAAGTATGACAGATCTAAATCCTCTAATTAACTAGTGTCAAATTGTCTTAAGGTTATAAAGTTTTCAAAAATTCATAAATCTCAATCTATATTGTGGAATTTAGATCGGATAGCATGATTACACTAAAAAAGATATAATTAGTACAATGATTTTAGTTTGAAGTGTTTATAAGGTGCCTAAGGCTATTAATGAGTTTGGTCAAAAACTCAATGATGAACCTACATTGTCAAGAATTTCAAAAGCTCAATATGATTTGAACTCGGGGAGTCTGGGATCCCTTTGGTGATGTTGGTATGAGCATGGTAAACATAGATCCTCTAATAAGCCTATGACAAAACATCTCAAGGTTGTACTAATTTCAAAAATTTATAACTCTCAATTTTTAAGCTGTGAAATTCTGATTTGATGGCATAGTTGCACTCAAAAAGCTCTTAAGAGTGTAATGGTTCTAGTTTGAAGTAATTTTGAGATCCCTAAGACTATCAGCGATTTTTTATCAAAACTCATTTGATAGTCTTAGGCACCTCAAAAATATTTCAAACCAAGCTTATCGCACTCGTAGTTTCTGAGTGTACTTATACCCTTAGACATGAATTGGGGTATTATATTTGGAACATCTTAAAAATACTTTAAACTAAATTCATTATACTCCTTACAATTGTAGGTTGTTGACAGTTGACTGATGTTTATGGATAGAGCACAAAAAATTTAAGAGTCAATTGGATCAGTCGATTGTCCACTTAGCAATCAATTAATTATTCAAGTTTAGTCGATTGCCAAAGAAAAAAAGGAGCATAATAGGAATTAGATATGCATTTTGGTAAATATAAAATTTGAATATGCAGTTTAGATATGAAAGAGAGTTAGCTACCCGATCTAAGTAAATTATCATTTTATCATTTCACAATTAATCATTACCACTTATTTTACTTGACGGGAAAGTGATGTGACACACTGGTGGCACACACCACATCATTATTCATATAGATGGATTAATTATGATCATCGTTAGAGGATGAAACGACAAGAGGCTGTAAGATCCAGAAGGTATTTTTTTGACAATTTTGAAACTTCAGGGGTAATCTGAAAAAGAAGTAAAATTCAGGTGGAAAAATAAAACATTTCCTACAGAAACCAACACCGTAATAAATCATGTCTTGTGTGGAGAAAGAGAAGTGAATTAAGAATCTGTCTACAAGCAAAGCCACATTATAGGTACAATTAAAACATAACTCATTCATTTTGCCTAGATTGCTGGTCCCTCTTCGACTAAAAATACAGATCTTGAAGAAAAATCAGGATGATGAAAATGCTCGATTGACAAACATTCCATGAAATCAAAAGCCGCCTTAGAGAATTATGAAAGTTGAATCTCTCACTTTGGTGTTATGCAAAAAGAAATAGAAGAGCATGCAATTCCTTATCACCTGAACAAATAACACATTGTCGGAAGGGTGGGCATTAATCAAATAATCTGTGATCCACTTGAGAGCGTCTAGAGCTGGATCCAGCTGCTTGGCAGTAGACATTTGATCTCCATATTCAAGAATTGACCACGATAATACTGTTGCAGTATATGCCATCGGAAAACCAAATTTCATGTGGTCACCTGCATCATACATTCCTTTCGAGAGGTCTAGTCCTGCCTCTTTTCCATCGTCCAAAGCTGAGTCCCCTCTCCAAGTGATCTTATTATCGACCAGCTTGCCCGCTGCAGGGCATCAACAAACAAGGGTCTGTCATGCCCCCATTGTGCAGAGGAAAAAAAGGGAAATCTGATCCGTTTAGATGTGAATAATTATTTCAATGTGGAAGTCAATGGCCTCGGAGAATTCCCATAATCGATTCGAACCAAAAAGGAAAATTTTCTAGGTTGATACGAAAAAAGAAGGTAATTAATAGATCCAATCCTTTTGAAGTGCTATTACCAGTAAGTAATCCGAAAGAAGAAGAAGAGAACCATTCACCTCACATAGAGCAAATTTGGCCAAGTTGTTGATATGAGATGTGAAGAACTACACATTGCACCACAGAATACATACTTCTAACCGATAAGAAGAAAAAGAAAAAAGAAAAAAAGAGAGAGAGAGAGAGAGAGAAACTAAATGCACTGCCCAGCAAATCCATTTCACAATGAAAGATGCAATCTTAAAAGTGAATAAAAGAGGGGTAAATGATCAGAAGCGGAATAGAGTTATCGAGCATACACTTTTGAACTTGGAAGAACTGCACAGCCACGCCTAGCGCATCAGCGTACTTCTGGTCGAGGCCCCCGGGCGGCCCCGGCACCGGGAGCACATCTCTGTGGTGGTGCTTCTTAACGACGGCGAAGATGACTGCGGCGACAACCAGCACCGCCACCACAAGAACGATCAGCCACCCGGTGCACCCCCTCGTGTATTTCGCACCCATTCTCCCACCTCCGCTTCCCCTCGAACCTAACCCCGCCTACGGCGGCCCCTCAATGAAGCAATGGTCTTCGGACCTCAGATTCCGCAGGCAATGCGGCGCGACGCGATCGAATCGAGAGGAGGAAGCGAAGGTTTTGGAGTATTTATAGATCTGGAAAAGGAGGAAGATCGAGAAAGAGGCAGCGCAAGCTGTGTGGGTGACCGGAGGCAGAAAACGACGAGGTGATCGCCCGTTAACTTCCACTGTTTTTCGGCGACACCGACACCACATTACATCGTGACGTGGCATATTATTATAGGTTCGTCCTGGACGTACGGTGTCCGTCGAGGCGCTTGATCTGAATCCGAATCCGAATCCGATACCCGCTCACTTGAATCAACACTAAAACATGGGGCGGCCGTCAAAATTGTCTGGATCTTGAACCGTCAGATGGTGTGGGTCCCACAGCATGCGGTTCGACGAGGGGCCAACCACAAGGTAGGCATGCAATGAGTTTCGTAGCGGATCCGCTGGAATGGATCGTCTCCCCAGCAAACCAGCGTTCGTGGGCAGAGACATCGAAAGGGTGGGTGAAAATTTGAATGCCAGATCCGACCCGAAAATCCAAACCGAAGCGGTCCGAAATCTTTTATTTATTTATTTATTTTCAGATTTCAGATTAAGCTTCAGGCCTTTTCGTCGAGTTGCCACAGCTTATTTATAAACGACTAGCTAGTTGACGAGACCATTTCCTTCTTTAAAATAAAAATAAAAATAATATATATATATATAAGATAATTATTTTCAAATATTCGATAGTTCCATTTATTATGCCACAAAAGCGGGTGCAATTTGGATTTATATATGCACGGAGAGATATAATAAACGTTCGGTAGGTGAGTAATGAAGTGGATTAAAGTCTAAAGAGGTCGGTTGGCACCAGCAATTATGTTGCATCTCAACGTGCCCTTATATTATATTTTTATCGAATTAATGCCAATATTTTTTTTTTTTTTTACCAAATCATATCTTACTGTGTTTTTTCCACTAAAATTATCTTTTGAAAACAGAATAATTAACTATATAGCATATATTAATTAGTTATTTGATAATAATGCCACGCAGACATTTCAAATGCAATGAGGATTTATCATGGATTATGAGTCGTATATCTAATTAATGCTGTAAACACTGGCTGAAATTATGATTGTGGGATAATTTATTTAACTATTGATTAATGATCGATTAAAGTAGTTTATATTTATCTGATTTTTAATGGTCAGTGATCAAAATTATATTTGATAACAAAATTTATTCGATCATTAAATTTTAATGATAAAAAATTTAAATTCGATTGCTAAAATGGTCATTAATTCATAACGACCGCATTGTTAAAAATCTCAAAACAAAATACGATCGCAGTTATAAATTTATAATATTTTTTATTATATTTTATTATCTAATTTAAAGTGAAATAAGTTGAAAATAATAAATTATTCAAAATAAACAAGTAAAAAAAATTCAGGGTTTTGTGATAGAAATGAATAAAAATAAATAGTTAGCTAGTATAATAAGAATGACAATTGTCATTCCAAAAACTTTAAATTTTTATTTAAAAAGTTTACTTTTTTGCTTAAAATTATTACATCAAATACTACTATATTAAAATATTAATTTTAAGTTAATCATATTAATTTCGATGTCATTATAGCAATTTTTAAAATTTTTATGAGTCATTACAAACAATTTTAATTAAATTTATTATAAATAATTTTAAATTACTCTAAATCTACCATTTTTGACAAAATTTTGATTTTGATGCAAGCAGCAGGGAAACAAGATTATTTTTAGATATGAATTAGAATAAAATACTATTTTTAATATTTTTTAATTAGCATTTTTTTTAAAGGAAAAAAAGTCCTTTTATATTTCGTAAATAATTAGTCACTTTGCGAATATGCAATTATCATGTACAATGTTACAATTTGATTGTATAAAGATTTTTTTAAAAAAGAAAAAAAAATCATTTAATTTGATTTCTACTAGAATTTTGTTATTATTATGAATAATTTAAGTTATTGATTCGATGTCTATGAGTAATCTTTTAAGGTTACCATAGTAAATAAAATGTTTTTTTATATCTATACCTATATATATACATGTATCTTTGTAAAAGAATAGATGAAATAGATTGAACGAAAGGAATAAAATTATTCCTCTTTTCTTCTCTAAAAGAGAAATAATTTTGCGAATATGCAATTATCATGTACAATGTTACAATTTGATTGTATAAAGATTTTTTAAAAAAAGAAAAAGGAAAATCATTTAATTCGATTTCTACTAGAATTTTGTTATTATTATGAATAATTTAAGTTATTGATTGGATGTCGATGAGTAATCTTTTAAGGTTACCATAGTAAATAAAATATTTTTTTTACATCTATACCTATATATATACATGTATCTTTGTAAAAGAATAGATGAAATAGGTCGAACGAAAGGAATAAAATTATTCCTCTTTTCTTCTCTAAAAGAGGAATAATTTTGCGAATATGCAATTATCATGTACAATGTTACAATTTGATTGTATAAAGATTTTTTAAAAAAAGAAAAAGAAAAATCATTTAATTCGATTTCTACTAGAATTTTGTTATTATTATGAATAATTTAAGTTATTGATTGGATGTCTATGAGTAATCTTTTAAGGTTACCATAGTAAATAAAACATTTTTTTTATATCTATACCTATATATATACATGTATCTTTGTAAAAGAATAGATGAAATAGATTGAACGAAAGGAATAAAATTATTCCTCTTTTCTTCTCTAAAAGATATTCTTTTTCTTGATATTTCATGTCGTTATCAACACGACTTTTGCTCCAATTTTATACACACTCAACGTCAAAGTTTATCTTCGGTAATTATAATTTTAAGCTTTTATAGTTTTAAAAATATTAGAAAATAATTATGTGACATATTATTTTTTATTTCTGACAATATTATTTGTAAGAATTGATAGTTCATATAACTAATTATTATTGTCTAAAATTATTATTAATAATTTGTAATAAATTCCATATAATTATGCATAGCTAATGTTAGAACTAGTGACATGATATTAAATATTTTCTTTTTATTTTCTTGTTTGGGTAAATCAAGAATTTTGACCTAATAATCACACATTAATAACTTAGGAATTTGAATAATTTATTGAATGACAAGATTATTTTAAAATTATCAACTTGTTTTATTATTAACATTTATAAATCATGAGGTGAAATAGATCATAATCTTTTCATTGAATCATAAAATATTATGATACACTTGTTGAATTTTTTTTTATAATTCTTATTCTATATTGTTTTATTTTTACGCCTATATAAATCTTATTCTAATTTTGTGCTTATGTGTTAGTATTTTATGGCAAACCTCACCAAACTTGAGTTTGTGGCTCTCAACATTTCGGGAAAAAATTACTTATCATGGATCTTTGATGCTGAAATCCATTTGAATGCAAATGGACTCGGAGAAACAATTAAAGAAAATAATAAAGAGACTTTACAAAATCGATCCAAGACAATGATTTTTCTCCGTCATCACCTCCACGAAAATTTAAAAATCGAGTATTTAACAGTGAAAGATCCACTTGAGTTATGGAAAAGTTTAGAGGAAAGGTTTAATCACCAAAAAACGGTAATACTTCCTAAAGCTCGTTATGATTGGATTCATTTGCGATTCCAAGATTTTAAATCTGTGAGTGAATACAATTCAGCTGTTTTTAAAATCAGTTCTAAATTAAAATTATGTGGAGAGAATATTACTGATTATGATATGTTAAAGAAAACACTCTCCACTTTTCATGCCTCGAATATGCTCCTACAGCAGCAATATCTAGAGAAAGGGTTCAAGAAATATTTTGAACTAATTTCTTGTTTGCTTGTGGCTGAACAAAATAACGAGTTATTAATGAAAAATCATGAATCTCGTCCAACTGGCTCTAGTCCATTCCTTGAAGTGAATGTGACAACTCATAATAATTCTAGACTTGGACGAGGATGTGAAAATGATCATGGACGAGGACGCGACCGTGGTCGTGGTCGTGGTCGTGGTCACGGTCGTGGTCGTGGTAATGGCTGGAATGTTTACCGTAATGATCATGGTGGACATACAAACAATCAGAAGTGAAAATATAATGATACAAAATAAAAAAAAATGGATCTAGTCAGAATGTTGAGAATAAATGCTACCGATGTGGGGTGATTGGACATTGGTCACGTACCTGTCGTACGCCAAAGCATTTTGTCGAGCTTTATCAAGTCTCGTTGAAGGAAAAGGATAAGAATGTGGAATCAAATGTCTTATATAAAAATAATGACCCTAATAATATTTTTGAGGGTCTTGAAAATTTGCCCCAATTAGAAGTTGGTGACTTTCTTGAGAATACTGAATATGGTGATTTTAATTAATGTAATTATTTTTATTTCTCAATATTTATAATAAATTCAAACTTATTGCTAATTTATTTATTTATTTATTTATTTATTTGAAGACTTATGGATATTATTGGGTCAAAGATTGAAGATGAGAATCTTTGTCTTGTAGACAGTGCAACTATACATACAATTCTCAAAAGTAAAAGATATTTCTCTCATCTTATCATGCAAAAATAAAATGTGAATACTATATCTGGTAGTGTAACCTTAATCGAAGGCTCCGGAAGAGCAAACATTTTACTACCAGGAGGAACAAATTTCTTGATCAATAATGCATTGTATTCACCCAAGTCCCATCGAAATTTATTAAGTTTCAAAGATATTCGCCTTAATGGCCATCGTATAGAAACAGTTAATATGGGAAATAATGAGTATTTGTGCATTACTAATGTTAAAATGAGGCATAAACAAGTTTTGGAAAGACTATCTGTTTTCTCTTCAGACATTTATTATACATACATTAAACCAATTGAAATAAATATTATAGTAAACCAGAAGTTTACTAGTCAAAATGAATTCCTTTTATGGCATGATAGATTGGGTCATCATAGATCTGTAATGATGCGACGAATTGTGGAACATTCTTCTGGACATCCATTGAAGAACCAGAAGATTTTTCAATCAAATGAATTCTCATGTGTTACATGTTATCAAGGTAAATTAATAGTAAAGGCCTCACCGAGTAAGATTGAATTTGAATGTCCTACATTTTTAAATCGAATTCAAGGTAATATATGTGGACCAATTCACCCACCATGTGGACCATCTAGATATTTTATGGTTTTAATAGATGCATCTACAAGATGGTCACATGCGTGCTTATTATCAACTCGAAATCTGACATTTTCGAGATTACTTGCTCAAATAATTCGATTATGTGCACATTTTTATGATTATCCCATTAAAATAATTCGCCTTGATAATGCTGGAGAGTTTACTTCTCAAGCATTTAATAATTATTGCATGTCTATTGGTATAAAGATTGAACATAGCTTATGTTCATACCCAAAATGGTCTAGCAGAATCATTTATTAAATGCCTTCAATTAATAGCAAGACCATTACTGTTGAAATCCAAGCTTCTTGTTCATGCTTGGGGACATGCAATCTTACATGCAACAACACTAGTTCGCATCCGACCCACTAATTCTCAAGCTTCTCCTTTCCAATTGGTCTCTGGAAGAAAACCTAATATCTCTCATTTACGAACTTTTGGTTGTGCAGTTTATGTCCCCATTGCTCCTCCTCATAGAACAAAAATGGGGTCTCAAAGGAAATTAAGCATTTATATTGGTTTTGATTCTCAGTCCATTATCAAATATCTTGAACCTATGACAGGAGATATTTTCACTGCTAGATTTCTTGATTGTCAATTTGATGAAGCATTTTTTCCAACTTTAGGGGGTAATAATACTAGTAAAGAAAAGATAGAAAAAGAGATTATATGGAGTAATCCATCCTTATGTCATTTTGATCCTCGTACAAAACAATATGAACTAGAAGTTCAACGGATCATTCATTTGCAACAGATTGTAAATCAATTACCAGATAATTTCTCTGATCCAAAACGAGTAACAAAATCACATATTCCAGCAGAAAATGCTCCTATTAGAATTGATGTCTTTGAAAAATCTCTCTCAACAAATGAACCCAAACCATGCCTGAAGTGTGGAAGACCAACAGGTTCTAAAGATAAAAACCCTCGAAAGAAAAAGAGAACGCATGAACAAATTGATCGTCTAGAAAAAGAAAATAAGTCAATCCAAGAATAAAAACTTCCAGAAGAAGTTGAAATAGATAATCAAGAAATATCGATAAATTACATTTCTACAATGAAAACATGGGATCGAACAAATACAAATATTGATGATATATTTGTATATAATGTGGCAAATGATATTTTGAGTGAAAATAAGGATTTTGTGTTGGTGCAGTAGGCACCTAAGTCGAACCTGAGTTTTGATTATAGCAAACGATACAAAGTTAAGCTCATGTCGTTATCTCACGAGCTGAATCGAGTGTGTAGAAGATTGCTATAGCTGGAGCTAAAGGCTAGCGACATCCGGAGGAAGCCGCGGTGGTCGGGCGACACCGGGAGGACTTCGGAGGGAGCCGAAGGAATCAGGTGGAGACCGAAAGCAAGGCTTCAAAGGTAAATGTTGAGGTAAGCTCGTGTGAGTGAGGGTAAGTAAGGTCGAGTCCTCCATACGGGGACATCCTTAGGCGACGATCCGACCAAGACTTCCCATGGAAGGTCTATGTTGAGATCGGATGGCAAGTGACCGTCGAATTCACTTATATTTCGAGCTAACTCTTTATTCTGATCGAAAAGTCTAAAAATCGATTCAACCGGCCAAAAATTAGTTCAATTGCTAAGCCATGATTCAATCGGCCAAGGATCGATTCAGCTGAGCCATCGATTCAACCGCCAAAAATCAGTTCAAGCTCTAAGCCATCATTCAAGCGGCGAAGGATCGATTCAATTCTTGAGCCATCGATTCCAAGCCAAGAAATCGATTCAATGATGGTGAAAAATCAGCCTCGAGAGTCAAGCTTTATCACCATTTTTAAGGAATTTTTGCCCAATTCCTATTGGTTGAAGACCCATTCGATGAGAGCTTAAAGGCTATAAAGGAGGTCCTAACCTAGGGTTTCATCATCAATTCTAAGCCTCCAAAGCCTCATGGCTACAACTTCTCCGACAACGAAGTGCTTCTTCTCCGACGTCTAGGTTTATTTGTTTTCATTTTATTACGTCGGTTAGAGTTTTATTTCAGTTTAGTACTTTCATTTTCGGAGCTTTTATCGTAACGAGGAGAGGGGGAGTGTCCCTCTACCTCAAGCGTTGTACTTTACTTGTATCGATTAAACTCCTACCTCTAAAGGGGAGGAGTTCTTTAGTGTTTTTTTCCTCAAAATGCGTGGTCGAGGACCGCTAGGGCCTTGGAGTAATGTAGAAGGCTACGAACCAAGTAAAACTCCTTTGTCTCTTTTTACTTTACATTTACATTTCCGCTGCAATTAATTATCTCTCGAGTTTTAACGAACGAAAAGAAAAGAAAAAAGTTTTATCGCTATTCACCCCCCCTCTAGCGATCCGCTTCGATCCAACATTTTGAACCCATGACTTTAAAAGAATATCAATCAAGAGAAGATTGACCAAAATGGAAAGAAGCAATTCAAACAGAATTAACATCTCTCTCTAAACATGAGGTTTTTGGGCCTATTGTCAAAACACCTAAAGGTGTTAAACTAATAGGATACAAATGGGTATTCATACAAAAAAGAAATGAGAAAAATGAGATTGTGCGATATAAAGCCCGATTAGTTGCACAAGGTTTTTTGCAACAACCTAGAATTGATTATGAAGAAACATACTCTCCTGTAATGGACGCTATTACTTTTCGTTATCTTATTGGTTTAATAGCACAGAAAAGACTTCATATGCAGATGATGGATGTCGTTATAGCATATTTATATGGTGCACTTGATAATGACATATATATGAAAGTCCCAGAACGATTAAAGATTTCAAAAATATGCAATTCTCGAGAATTATTTTCTATTAGATTACAAAGATCTTTGTATGATTTAAAGCAATCTGGACGAATGTGGTACAATCGTCTTAGTGAATATTTGCTAAAAGATGGTTATACAAATAATCATATTTGTCCATGTGTTTTTATAAAGAAATTTGTACATGGTTTTGTAATAATCGTTGTTTATATTGATGACTTAAATATTATTGGCTCTCCTGAAGAGATCTCTAATGCAATAAACTATTTAAAGAAAGAGTTCGAAATGAAAGATCTTGGTAAAACTAAATTTTGTCTCGGTCTGCAGTTCGAGTACTTAAAGAATGAAATTTTTGTTCATCAATTAACTTATACTGAGAAAGTTTTAAAACGATTTAATATGGACAATTCATATCCATTAACCAATCCAATAATTGTTCGGTCACTTGATATACATAAGGATCCTTTCCGTCCTCAAGATGAAAATGAGAAAATTCTTGGTCCTAAAGTGTCATACTTAAGTGCAATTGGTGCTTTAATGTACCTTGCTAATAATACTCGATCTGATATTGTTTTTGCTGTAAATTTATTAGCAAGATATAGTTCTACTCCAACCAGAAGACATTGGAATGGAATTAAACATATTTTTCGATATCTCTGTAGAACAATTGATATGGGTATATTCTACCCGTATAAACCAAATGCACAATTAATTGGGTATGCGGATCAGGGATATTTATCGGATCCACACAAACTAGGTCCTGTTGGATATGTATTTACATATGGTGGCACAACAATATCTTGGAGATCTATGAAACAAACTATACTACTCATCAAATCATATCTTGAAATAATTGCAATTCATGAGGCAAGTCGTGAATGTGTGTATGACTTAAACGATGACTAATCATATTCAGGAGTCATGTGGTTTGTTAATAAACAAGAAGACTCCAATGATACTTCATGAAGATAATGCTGCTTGTATAACCCAATTAAAAGGCGGATATATCAAAGGTGATAGGACGAAACATATCTCCTCAAAATTATTTTTCACACATAATTTAATACAGAGTGGAGACATTGATGTACACAAAATTCAATCAAGTGAGAATCCTGCAGATTTATTCATAAAATCATTACCCACAACAACATTTGAGAAGTTGATTCATAAGATTGGAATGCGACGTTATAGAGATATTAAGTAATGTCCTTAACAGGGAGTATTATATCGAAATACATGTATAAAGAAGGATGTACTCTTTTTCCTTCACTAGAGTTTTTATCATTTGGGTTTTTCTCTAGTAAGGTTTTAATGAAGCATATTCTTTATAAAATAGACATTCAAGGGGGAGTATTATGAATAATTTAAGTTATTGATTGGATGTCTATGAGTAACCTTTTAAGGTTACCATAGTAAATAAAATGTTTTTTTTATATCTATACCTATATATATATACATGTATCTTTGTAAAAGAATAGATGAAATAGATTGAACGAAAGGAATAAAATTATTCCTCTTTTCTTCTCTAAAAGATATTCTTTTTCTTGATATTTCATAATAGTTATGTGAATTTATGCCTTTAATATTATATATGTTTACTAATCTAAATTTCAATTGTATTTATATTTGACAATGATAATTAATTAATTAGGCCACGTTGCCATTACCCAATCTAGACCTGGCCAAGGTCCGGGTCAAACCCGGACCCGACCCGGAATCGGAGCGTGGTCAACGATCTGGTTAACCGGGTCAACGGGGTTGACCCGGACCCGTGATCGGACCGCCTATTAGGCGGTCCGGTCCCGGTTTTTTAAAAAACTGAACCGGAAAATAAAAAAACCGGCATTTAAAAAAAAAAAAAATTTGGTCGAGCACGGGCGTGTCGCACATCCGACACGCCCGTGTCACTGTTTTCCCGTTACACGACACGGGCGTGTCGCACGGGCGTGTTGCTCTGTCCGTCGGCGTGTCGCACAGCCGCGTGTTACTCTCTGTCCGTGACGACACGGCGATCTAACGCTTTGAACCTGGCACTGGACTTGGCCGGACTCGGACCGGACCGGACAGACGGGCCGGGCCGGTGGTTCCATGACCCGGACCGTAACCGGCCACGAGCGGGCCGGTTAAGGATCGATATTTTGTCAACCCAGACCCGGCGGTTTCGACCCGGACCCGGACCGGACCGAACCCGGACCATGGCCAGGTCTAACCCAATCCAATTGTTTCCGCTTTCCTGCACGTGTAACGCGCGTGCGCTTCTATTTGAGTATTGGTTGCCGTGGGTGCTGCTCGTCTCGTCGTGGGAGGCGAGGTCGGTCGAGGCGAAGCGAGCAAGAGAGGTGACAGAGGGAAAGATGTCGGGGATGGGGGATGGGTACGTGGGCACCGCCCAGGACGCGGTGCGGATTCGGAGGCTGGAGAAGCAGAGGGAGGCTGAGCGCCGAAAGCTTGAGGAGAAGAAGAAGAACGCTTCCGCCGGCGGCCAATCCGGCCTTCTCCAATTCGGCTCCGGAACCTCAGAGGTATTATTTGTTCTAATTATTCCCTCCAACTGTTCCTATTCTGTATCGGTACTTCACCTTCGTTTTTCTTATTTGCTGGTTAGGGTTTTGCCTTCTTGATTTCACGTTTGGTACCTTTTCTCCTGTCTAGTAAAACACCCTAACTTTCGGGCGTTATACTTGAGTAGCTATCCGAAAATTGTACCTTTCAGCTATTTGCAGAAACAGTTTTTTTTTGGGTGATTCCTGAAAAATAAGACCTACTGAAGATTTGCACATGCGAATCAGTTTTGGGTTATCGTTTTTGTGGGTGGAGTTTAAAGAAGAAAATTTGATCAATTTTATGTTAAACGGGTTGTTTTCTAATTTCCCACACATCAACAATAAAATTATTGGCGATCAATCTTAATTCTTTAGCACAATAGACAAATGATGTTCTTCTAAGACTCCAAAAGTTTCTCTCCATTTTAACAACAATTTTTTTTCTTGTTAAGATTGTCCATAATCTTTTCTTTTAAATAATAGTCCTATTTTTAAACTTTATTAGAGCACAACGGTAAGTGTGACCTGGTGGTCACGGGAATTCATATTGGTGGGAGTTTCGTTCTTTTTTTTTACTTTATTGGAATTTCCTTTCTATCCATCTTAACAATTTTCTAACTTCTTTTATTGAAACTGAATTTCATATATTTGCATTTGGTTCTACTTACAAAATTTCACTTTCTAAACTTGTGTTTATTATATCTACATTCTCATTGATTAGCACAATATCATTTACAATTAATATGCATCGAGAATGCTTATCTTAATTATGATTTGTACATTCATCTTATAGTTTAGAAATATGAGTCGGCCAATCTATGTCAAGGCTTTGTAGACCAAAAAAAAAACACTTGGGACTCTTAGGTAGTTGCCTAGGCAAACTAGGAAGGGTGCTATTTTCCACATCCATTCGAACATGGTAATGGAATTTTAAAATTCCATTACCATGTTGGAATGGATGTGGAAAATAGCACCCTTAATAAAGTAGGTCCAGCCGCTGCAACATATTCACATGCCCACATTCTGGTGAGCGCCTTAGGCAGATTTGGGACTGTGAACAACAATCATAAACTGAAGTATAGATCGTTGCATATGTTCGCATATGGCATGTACAGCCCAATATGAAGTTGGAAACAATCTTATTTGGTTCATTTGTGCCCATTTAATCTTAGCCAAGTTGACTTAATCTGGAAATAATCTTATTCGGTTCCTTCTGACCCATTTAGTTGTAAACTAGTTGACTTAAGTCCAAATAGCTTATAGCTTTTATGTGTTTACTTTTGCAAGTGATACATTGATTATATGTATCTTCCTTGTGTATCTATTCTATGTTATTGGTTAATGTGATTTGTATTGTATTATTGACATATTTCCTAGTTGTGGAATAATTAATTGAATGTGTTAATTAATATACTTTATTGGATATTATGGATATGCGCCACATATACCTTATATATGCTATGCAGTTGATCAATTGCATATTGCTCAGATACATTTTTGAAACCTTGTTCTCAGTAGTTCTCAAGCTAATAATTATAGTATCATATTGGTCAAATATGATTTTTTTTTTGTTTTTGCAATAACATGTTCGTGAATCATGATGAAGAAACTTTTCTTTCTTCAAGCATTAGATTCTTTGCAGCTTAATTCTGCGATGACTCTTTCTCTACTTGTACTATTATTTCAATTTCGTGAATTTTACTCACAATTTTTGAATAACTGTTCTATATGTTCATGAATTAAGATGAAAACTTTTCTTTGTTTAAGCATTAAATTCTTCGTAGCTTTATTCTATGGTGACCAGCTCTCTACTTGTCTGTTATTTCTATGTCATCAATTTTTTCAGAATAAATGTTACAGATGTCTTTGAATTTTGGTGAAGAAAACATTTATTTCTTCAAACATTAAATCAGTAAAAACAATCCATCACATCACTTCTACATCTGATAATTCTTTTTTCGTACTATATTTATTTGTCTAATTTTCATATGGCTTCCAGATTCTCGAGACAGCATTTAAGAAGGAGACAATTGGTCTAGTTACTAGAGAACAATATGTTGAGAAGGTAAGATATTACTGGGTAGTCTCATTTGATTATTTCAGTGCCTCCACAGAATAGTACTGCAGTTTATGTGACCAATTGTCTTCATTTCTTGTTTATTCATGTTCTTTTTTGAACCCTGGTAGAGGGTCAATATACGCAACAAAATTGAGGAGGAAGAAAAGGAGAAGCTTCAAAAGTTGAAGGAAGAGTCAGTTTCAGTCTTCAATTCACTTTAATAATTCTCTGTTTTATCTTAAATTTTGTGATAATTTGCCTATCAATGTTAGGGAGGAAGAGCTACAGATGCAAAAAAGGAAAAAGAGGAGGATAAAGGGTGATTCGCGCTTATCCTTTGTCGATGAAATAGAGAATGAGAGTGATGAGGAAAACATGGAAAAGAGCTGAGTTCATTCTTCCCTCCAGTACTCATTATACATATATTGGTGTTAGCAACCATTTTCTTCCTAAACTCTTAACTATACAATTAGTTCTTCCTGAACAACCATTTCATTTGATAGATTTTTAATGTTAAACATAGTGAGGTTGACTTTTCTTCTTTGGTTCAATCTAGTTCATTAAATTGCTTTCTTTTGATATTGTTAGTGATGTAGCCTTGCATTGAATTCAATTCAGCTAACTAATCCATATTGCTGATCCCAAATAGTTGGGACTAACACAGCTTGTTGCTGATATTGACGATGCGAGGAACATTGATTGCCCATATCTCTTTGATCAACATAAATTGGAGTATGACATCTTTCTTCATATGGACAATCAATGCTGATCAAATAGATATGGAAGTTAGCTTCCAGTTTAGAAACGAAATCCTTCTGTTGATTGGTATGCCTGCAACAATTTTTAAAAATGTGGCCTCCTAGAATTAGGCTTATTCATAATTACTTTTAGCCTGCTTTTTTTTCCATCTCTACATGGTTTTTCCTTCATCATGTTAATTGTGTGCACAAGTTTTTGACAAAATAACTAGATGCAATTTAACCTTTTCACCTCCATGAAATGCTGTTGCTTTCATGCATTTGCTCAAATTATTTGTTTTCAGCCAAAGCTAAAATGAGTTGATACTACTATATTGTCAAAGCATAACTGAAAACTTTGCGTTGAAAAGACTTCTTGTGACATGTAAAACAAGATATATCTATAGAATGTTTCTTTGATTCTTGTCTGTCAGGTTTAAGTGACGTTATCTTTGCAATTTACAGAACAAGACAAACTTGGCAAAGATCCAACTGTGGAAACAAGCTTTCTGCCTGATAGGTATGGTATAGATTTATATATAAAAATCCTAAGCAAAAGAAACATTATGTTTTACTTCTGCGCTGGTCGCAAGAATGATCTCTCAGGGAGAGAGAAGCAGAGGAACAAGCAGAACGGGAAATATTACGGCGGCAATGGCTACGTGAGCAAGAATTGATTAAAAGTAAGATGACAATTCCTTAACTTCTGTTTGTTAGCCTCTATGCTAAATTAGTTTTAAAATTCTCAGATGAACCTCTTGAAATTACATATAGTTACTGGGATGGAGCTGGTCACAGAAGGGTTATTCAAGTAAGTCTCGTTATTTTCTCATACTAGGATGATCCTTGTTAAGCGCTGTTAATAACTTTTTTCTTTGAATCATTAGGTTAGAAAAGGCGACAGCATTGGAGAATTCCTACGAGCTGTACAGCAGCAACTTGCTCCTGAATTTCGAGAGATTCGAACTGCATCAGTCGAGAACCTTCTTTATGTTAAAGAAGATTTAATTATCCCTCACGTATGTATTTCTTGCACCTTTTTGTTTGCTTATTGCCCCACATCCATTAATCTATAAGCTGTTAGCAAGTTATCTAACTTATTCTTCTTGTGCCTTTTTATTTAACAGCAACACAGTTTTTATGAGCTGATTATCAACAAAGCAAGGGGCAAAAGTGGACCGGTATTGATGATACTCTATATAATTAACTGCTTTCAGAGTCTTTCTTATCCTCATAATTGCTTGTACTACCATTACTTTCTGGCTACTGGTTGTCACTCTGGAATGTTTTGGCACATGTCATTTGGTTCAGATTTCCTGCATTCCAATTTCTTGAATTCTAGCATCTTCTTGGTGAAGTGCAATTTATTATCAAATGTCTTGTTTTTGTTGATAACCTCACTAGTTTCTAGTACCATCCTCTCCACGTATACACTGATTCTGAAGGTTGCAAATGGGGTACCGTGTAAAGAAAGAGTAAAGAGTTTACCTGTTACCTGCACGATGCCCATTTTTTGTATTTTCTCGCGGATGAATCAGGGCCAACTCTTAGTCTTGGATTTGGAAATTAATGATCTTTATGGTTGTGCATTTGCAGCTTTTCCACTTTGATGTCCACGAGGATGTGCGGACCATTGCTGATGCAACAATTGAGAAAGATGAGGTACCTGCATCCCATTTTACTTCCCTTCTTAATTCTATTCTTCGAGTTCTAGAATTCTAGTGAGCAATTTGTAGGACGATATAAGTGATGCCACTGAGTCGGGAAACTTGCAGTCTCAAATGGATTTGTAGGCAATGAATATAAATTGTTTCTCATCAACATATTGTCTTCACACTTGCAGTCTCATGCTGGTAAGGTCGTTGAAAGACATTGGTACGAGAAGAATAAACATATTTTTCCTGCATCTAGATGGGAGGTATGCCTCTTAAACATTTGTTCACGAACTTTTTACCACAAAATCCTATCAGAGACTACAAAGTTTTGGTGGTTTTTTTCTGTAACAAACCATCCCTTTCTTATTTGCAGATATATGATCCTACGAAAAAATGGGAGAGGTATACCATCCATGGAGACTAGCAAAAAAGTTTTTGAGTTTTCAACTGTGATTTGCTCATACTATTCCTAGTCTGTGAGAACTGAAGGAAAATGTTCCGCCTGCAAAGTTAGAATTCACCATGTAACGTTTGCGTTTTGTTCGCAGGCCTAGGCCACATCAGAAAACTCTAGTGTTTAAACATTGTACTGTGCCCCTGTGACGTTTACGTTATTTGATTTTTACCGCTGTGAGGAATTTTTAAGATTTAATTAATTATTGATAGTGATTCTTAGACCGAAGTGATTAATGCTCTGCATAGAAATCGAGGGAATCGGTAGGACAGATACAAATTTGACGAAGATGATTTCTATTTCCTAGATTTTTTTATTCGATTATGTATTTTAAAATGAGCTCATTTTTTGTTTCTTGTTGGGAAATTTGTTTATTATATTTTGGATCGGATCGGATCGGAACGAACGAACACTGTTATGAGTTATTCCTTATATTATCAACGTGCTTAATAAGTGCCGGTGCTTATTTAGACGTTGCTAGAGATGTGGAACAACGTTGCTCATATCTTGCGTTATATTCAAAGCGATTGGCTAGCAGCTGATGCATTGATTCTCTGCCGTTTGAGGTAAAAAAAATGATAACGTTCAATTATCATTGACTCTCTACAGTCATAAAATTATATATTTGTTAATTAATCTTCACATAAAATTATATATTTTTTAATTAATCTTCACGAGCATTTGATTTTATATCTTCCATTTTTGGTTTTTATTTATTATATTCATTTTTTGTTTTTGAATATTTAATTTTCATTACTATTTTTAATAATTATATTTTTAAAAATTTAAATTATTTAAATAAAAGTATATTTATCAAAATTCGAAAGAGAATAATAATAAAATAAAATTAAATATTATAAAAAATAAAAAATTAAATATTATAAAAAAATATTTAAAATAATTTATTTCAACATTATATATATATATATATATATATACATAAATCGATAATTATTATCCTCAGTGAGATCTGAAGATCATGATGCCTGTATAAATTGCACGCTGAATCTGAGCACCTCAATTATCATGGCAGAATTAGAGATCACAGAATAAGAGGAAATCAAATTTTAATATTTTTTCTCAAAGTTTACTATATTAAACATTATTGGATGATTTGATCCGTTACCCAATTAATAAAATTAAAATTAAAAATAATATAAAATTATCCAAAGATATTAATGAATGGCAGCATTAATTTTTTTTTTTATCATATAACGATTTTTTAAAAAGAAAATTTCATCCATTGATTCCCTAAAATTACTGTTAAAATTATAAAATAAAAATTAGATTAATATAAATGACACAACGTGATTCTTTTGGGGAAAAGGTGATGTGCTTAATTTTTTATTGTCGGTTCCATAGTTATATTGAGGGAGATAAATCACGAGGGATATTTTTGTCTGACTAAGAATTAACATGGTAAAAAAATAAACATTCTGAAAATTTTTACAGTTCTAAAAATTAATCTTTATTTCTTAAGATAATTCTACCGTTCATACTAATCATTTGATCCTCACGTGGAAATGAGATAACATGATTCTCTGATGATACAAAAGGTTAGAATTTACCAACCTAGCGGCCCCTACCAGTCCGCCCCTGGACCATCATAAGGGAGGTAAATTATGGTAGGTCTTTGACCAGAGGTACTAGCTAGTGTGGAGGGACGACACTCATATTCTGAGGAATTGATCAGTTGTCATGATCTGCAACGTCTGCGTCTGGCTATCACTTAGTCATGCTACAGGCGAGATAACATAATTCTCATTCTATTGGTAGGAAGCAATTCAAATTCAAATTTCAAAATTAGCACTATGCATGATAAAATTATAAAGAATTAATTTTTTTTTTGTTGGATATTTGATTATTTTAGTATTTTAGCATATTTTTCCATTGAAAAAGGGTAGAATATTGTGGGGACTATATAAATGCGTATTTTAGTTTATTTGCATGACATATATAGTCGCTCAACCGCGGATGCAGTTTATTTGTTCGATGTGTTCTTTTTTCCCGCTTTCCATCTTTTTTCTTGAGTTTGTTTTTGCCCGTGGAGATTTTGATCTTGCCAAGTATGAAACTTCATCCCTTTTCTCGGGTTTAGCACGCAAACGATTATCTGATTTGGGAGGGGAAAATGATTGCAACGAATGATTACAGTGAGCAAAACTACAGAATTTAGCTAACGGTAGTAATTGAAATACAACAGTAAATTGACCATGAAAAAAAGGTGCAAAGTTATTTTTCTTTTTCATATGAGCTACGTAGTGCGTTCCAATCCGAGATCGAGGAGTGAACAATTCATCAATGTCTCTTGTATTCCGTGTAACGTTCGATGTCGATGAGTAAGCTAGCAATAAATTAGATCCCAATAACTCAGTTTTGAGAGGGCCGAACTGACTGATCGCTAACGATCGTTCGAAGTTTATAAGAACTCAAAATGAGTAATAAGGGGGTTTAAAATTTCTCCGGCGAAAACTCCTTCGATGTTCAAGTCAGAAAGTGGAGAAGAAAAGAGTAGAAGACAAAGTGGAGTTTTTTTTATATTAGAATACGAACCTCTTTGCCTCCTACCTTTTATATATTTATATCTGAGGATGAAGAACGTGGGGGAGACCGCATGGGAATGTGTCCCTAGTGCCCTGGACATATGGCACAGTGGGTGAAAATGCGTAGGGGCATGTCCCTATCATTTCGGAGTCATAGGGTTGTGACTGGGACTACATAGGAACATGTAGTTCCCTAGTTATGAAATTATTGTCCTAACTCAGGGACTCTAAAGCATACTCGCCGAGTTAATTTACCGAATTGATTTGAAGTCGAAGGAGCAAAATGAGGTTTACTCTTTGGTGGTTAAAGATTTGCCTACTGAACTGATTTGAGGTTGGAGGAGCAAACTGAGATGTACTTGCCAAGCTGATATGAGATTTGCCTGCTGAATTGATTTGAGGCTGGAGGAGAAAACTGAGATGTACTTGCCGAGCTGATCTGAGATTTGCCTGCTGAATTGATCTGAGATTTAAGGAGCAAACTGAAGCCGAGTCATGACTACTTTGACTTCCAACTTGGCCCGTCTGCTGACTTGACCTATTGAATTCATTTGACTAAATCTGCTAATGTTAGGAAAACAATTATTTTGTACTAAATAAGTAGTAAACTTTATCCTATTGAGTGGAAATTATCCTTTAAATTATTAATTTCTTTTTAGTGATCTTAGAACATAAACATGTGGCTCTTGGAATTTATAAGTTCTTTAGAACGGATGATTGCTTTCTAACTATCTATTTATTTTGGCAGTTCAAAGTCAGTCAGATGAGGGATGTAGTTGCAGCTGGACTTATTGTAGAAGCAAGTGACCTTGGCATTGTTGGTGATGATACCCAAGTTTTTAGTGATGTTCCTAGCTCTAGGTCCAGCCACTGGGGTGGATATATACTGCTTGTGATTTCCAAAAAATGCTGCTAAATGTAAGTATGCAATGAGAAAATCAATTATTTCATAAGTAATCCTATAGTTTTTGTTATTGAATGCATCATAAGTACTTCTGCACTGTTTCACCGAGCAGTAGCTAGTATCAGTAGCAGGGGAACAAACTGAACTATCAAATAACTTTTCATTCTTAACTTTCTCATCCTTTGATTATTTAATATTAATTTGTGTTGTCGTGTGTTCTTATATGGAGTTGATAATCTTGCAAAGTAGTCTTAGGACTGTCTCCTCCTTCACTTAGTTTAGGATGTATCTTCCCTGTATTTGTTTTGATCATCTGTTTGATTGAATTGTTGTAACATGTTCATTTGTATTATTAAATATATTTGTCTGGTCGATCATGGATCTTCTATATATTGACAATTTTCCTACAT